>JAQQSY010002161.1:0-13868 GCA_028646535.1 Procyon lotor
CTGGTCACCCCTGAACTCACAACTTTTAAGGTTCCTGGAAACTTATTTCTCTTATCCTGTAACATTAAGTTCTGGGGGGAAATTTCAGGTTCTTAGAGGTCTCAGGATATTTCCGCAGATACCAGGTGTGTGATACTTCCTGCACTGATGGATAAAAGCAAACTTACTCCCCATTGTACCTTGAATGAGGACAAGGCAAACTTTTACTCTGAGCAAAGAAGTGACTCATGTCCCCAAACTAGCAGTTTATGCATTCGTTGAGGGTTACTGCACAATCGAGTCAAAATTGTACTTAAAATACAGAAAACGGGCTTTTTCTTTCTGTTTTACAAGTAATTGCTATTCGCTGTAGAAAATTTGGAATGCACGGAAAAGCGTAAGGATGAAAATAAAAATATGCCAAGCCCCAACCTCTGCCACAGGAAGAATAGAAACGTGGGTGGTAGGAACTGGAGATTTAAGGTGAGGCATCATGGGATCATCTCATCCACGAGATGCCAACCCGTGCAACCTGATCACACACAACTGTGGTTTTCACCCCTTGCTATTGACAATACTCTGACATGTGTGCTGTGGGGCCCTCGAATAATCATAATGCTAGTATCAAAGTTACAATGCTGGCTTAGAGTCCCTTAGCTCTTCCTCTGTGCTAGGCATGCTGTAAGCATCAGCTTCATTAATCCCATGAGAAATCTTGAAGGTTCATATTGTCGTTATCACCATTTTTAAGATGAGGATACCGGGGCTTAGCGAGGGGGTACACTTGCTCAAAATCAAGTTTCTGAAGCTATTGAGCAGGGGAACGGGAGCTCAAACAGACCTTTGATGGAGACTCTGTACCCGTGGGAACCTCGATGACCACTTCCTGCTTTCCTGAGCCATTGGAGCTGGAAGGGACCTCCGCAGCACCTTTTCCCAATTGGTTACTTTATAGAAAGGACAACTGAGAATCAGAGATACGGAGCAACTGGTTAAATGAAATAGAATCAGTTGAATGCCTGTGGTCGGCGCCCTGGCATCCTGGCCACAACCCGGTATTCATGGGATTGAGCTGGGCTCGGGTCAGGGGAGGCGGAGAGGGTGCTTCTGACCACAGGACAATTTCTTTCAGGGGAACTATTTCATACTAGTCCCTAAACATTCCCTACATCGTTGTTTCCGGTCATCCTTGATGAGGCGTGCACACATTCTGCTATTTCATTTACTTCCTCATACAGTATAAACTTACCCAGGAAGAGTGCAGGTCAGCCTCTAGGCCGATAAGATCCAGTTCTGAGAAACTGAAGGCAGCGACTGAAAATCCAAATTCCAGTCCCACGGAAGTCATGAGATGGACTCTAACTCTCCAGTTGCCAATATTAATCCACTGTGCATGTACACAGATAGATCAACTCTAAGAGAAAGTGGCCTGAAAACTATGTCCCTAACCAAGGGGAGGAGGCTTTTTTTTTTTTTTTTTTTTTAAAGAAGATGAAAGCTCTGGTGAGAGAGATCCAGGTGAAGCATCTTCATTATCTGCACGACTATGGAATTCTTCCATTTTCTATCCATTTTTCAATCAACAGAGGCTCCTGGTATTGAAGGGGAGAGGAAGGCACAAAGGCAAAGGAACCAGGCAGTAAGGGAAAAATTTAAGGTCACAAGGTGAACCAGTCTCTGAAGCCAAGAAAAGAATTCCAAAGGAATCATCTGCAAGAAACAATGGATTCTGTCTTCTCCAATGTTCCGAATGGACAAGCCCATGTTGGGCAATCTCTTTGCTTTCTTCTTGAACTCCTTGTTCTCTGTTTCTGTGTCTCACCCTTTTACCTCTTACACAACATATTTCTTTAACCTCATGCTCGCAGTGAAGAGTAGGGGAAAGGCCCACAAAAGCTATGGCTCAGAATTCTTGCCAGTAGGGTATCCGAAGGATGGCCAAATATTCCCACTGGCTGGGCATCTCATCCAGGATGCATTTCCCAGTATAGCTTCTATAGCTTCCAAGGGCAACATGAATGCACAGCCTTTCTTCTTGCACCGAAGCATGCCTGAAAAAAAGTGTTCCAGGGTTTCCTGGCTCTTGGAATTTCTTGCCTCACTTTGTCACTTAGGAGTGACCTGCTCTCTTACTAGCTTTAGGTGTGTTTTTAATTAGACATGTGTATTTGGAGGTATTTCAGGAGAGGTTAAACATTTTTTTCCAAATGTAGAGGGAAAAAAAATCCCCAATTACTTCACTTCTTGTGTAAGGCTTTATTTGCAAAGGTTAGAAACGTTCTGTAGTCGGAAGACACTCTATCAGCCAAATGAGTATCATGTTTCTGGTGATGTCAGTTCCGTGATTTTTAACAAAGAAAAACCATCTGGGGGCTGATGAATATGTTTGCCAATAATTAAAATCATATTGACTTTATGGGCCAATTTATCTGACTTATGAGAAACTTAAGGTAGGTGAAGAGAACACCTTCAATGTTATAAACTTCAGCATCACTTACGGAAAGTGCCAGAAAATTCACATTTAAGGCCTTGGTTTATGGTGTTTTGTCTCTTCTAGCTCAGATCCGTTGTTACAAGTTTGGCATAAAATCAGTCTTAAACCTTTAACCTCCTTCGGGTGCTAAATGCTACCTCCCCATTTTGAATCTTCGATGGTGGGTTGGTTTTAAAAAAATCTACCACCTGTGTGTTTTCCCCCATGATAGTTTATCAATTCCATTATCATTTAACTAAGTAGAGTGGCCTGGAATTGCCTAAGCTTCCTGTGGAATTAAAGATAACCATCATCAATAAATATTTATTGAGCACCCTCTCTATGGTTAAGGGACTGTGCCAGGCACTGTGCAAAATTGGATTACAACTCCACCACTACTGCCCATGGGAGCTTGCAATCAAATTACAGATGACCAGATGAGATAACGCAGATGACAAGCTCTGGCCAGGCAACCCCATATTGTTCACCTAAGAGAAAAAGACAGAAAAGATAGTGCACTTTATTTGGTTAAAAAGAGGACTCTCCTCACAGGCCCCCTGCTCCTATCCTTCATGTTTATTTTAATCTGCTTTTAGGGAAATCGCTTTGATTTGGGTAAATGTTGATATCAGTGAGGTCCTTAGCCAGGAATGCTTAAATCGGAGGCATACTGCCTCATTTCTCTTGTCCTCTTCCTCCTTTTCCTCTCATACAGGCCAGGGTTCGGGCACCACTTAGGACCATTTAAGGTAGGAACACAATGTCTCCAAAGAATGGCCTCTTCAGAAGCAAAGACATGCAAGGCCGTTGACTGCTCTGAATCGCCAAGGAAGTTGGGAGGGTCAGCTGAGAAACAGAATGAGGATGAGGGGTTGACAAACACCTCTCATGTTTTATAGCAATAGTTCTCCAAAAGGGGCTCCCACACCAACACCATCAGCATCATCTGGGAATTTGCTAGAAATGCAAATCCTCTGGCCTCCCCTCTGGAATCAGAGTCTCTGCTGGGACCCAACCCCCCGGGCTTTAGCCCTGCAAGTGACTGAGGCACCTTTCCTTGGAGAACCTCTGCTTTGTATGCTCAGTGATCACAGTGGTTTTGAGACCACTCTGTTGCTACCCATGTTTGTTGCCAACTCGTACAAAAACCCCAAAGCAGGAACACCCTTAGATTGCTGTCTGACTGGGGTTGAAAAGATGTCTCCATAATCATGATAAATAAGGATGTAAGATTTGCAGAAGGAACAGCTGGAGAAATTGGGGGAGGGGGAGAGGCCAAGTAGGCTTTCTGAAGGGACTTGTTCCTGACTGGGGTTCAGTTTGCTTCTGAAGAGTCTGAGGGTAAACGCAGGGCCAGGAGCCTCTGTTCGTCATGACAGTGTCTTCTTGGGTTCCATCAGGGACTTCCTGAAGTGTGAAAGCCACCACAAGTGTATCATCCCCAGTGACTGATGCTATCCATCCACCGATGAAGACGTTGTGAGTGGAAATGTTCTCACACGGAGGAGAAGATGGCCAGCCACTCTCTGATACCAGGAATTCCAAAAGTGTAGGGCTTCACCTCAGAAACAGAGGAGATGGTTGAGGCAGCACAGAAGCAAGACCAATCAGGAGAAATAGGAGGAATCAAACATTCCTCCAGTGCAAAGGAAATGCAGTTATAAGACTTGGTGTGGTCCTTATTCACTGGGCAGGTGTAGGGCTCAGTCATCCAAAGAAAGAATGAGAGAGAAGAGAGAGGAAAGAAAAGTACAATAACCAGTGAGATATTTGGGGGGGCAGGTCAAGAGAGTGCCGACAACTTGGCATCCATTATCTCCTCCAACACTCACACCTGGCTCAGGGTCCCTCCGGTTTGTAAATGTGGGAGCCTCGACTAGAGCTCAGGTCTGTCGGACTGCTCACCCTAGAGAATACTCAAACGGATAAAATCCTTACTACACATGGAGCTGAGTCAAGAGCTGTAAATGCTTGTCTCATTAAATCTCACGATGGCCCTCTTTTCGGGAGTGATTATCGCTGTCGAGGTGGCAAACAGTCTGACAGAGAGGGAGGAAGCAGTTTCATTAGCAGGAATGGGATTTCTGGAACAGAGCCCCATAGCTCCCACTGTCTGCTCTGGTCTGGTAGGGAAGTCAGCCCTCCATTCCATGTAAAAGCGATGGCAGATTGCTCCCCCAGTCACCGGGGAGCCCCATGGATGGGAGTGAAGACACTTTCTGGAAATGGTCTCGGGCTTATGCTTGGATTCTCTGTTGAGGGAGGGCTTATGTTATCCTAGTTAAGGTTCTGGAGTCCAGAGAAGGACCCTGCCTTTAGTGTCTCGTGGGAATGGTGGAGGACAGACTACACAGGGAATAAGCTCTTTGATTCAAGGCTGTAAAGTGTTTATAGAACCCAGTCCTGCTCTCTTTGGAATCACCAAAGTGATTCAAATACAGAAATGCGTGCCAAGAGAACCAACAACGGTACTAGGACTGAAGATGGAAAAGCTTTTTGATTTAGGGTCTCAAGAACTCCTATTCCGGGAAGGGACTTGGCTTCAAACCAGAAGCGCCCTCAGAGACCTTTATAAGGATGTAGGAATTACCCAACCAACTGGGAGCTCTGATATTTTTGCCTCTCAGATTATTTTTCAAGGACAGTTCTTAGGGGTAGGTAGGCACTTCTGGAAGTACAGGACTTGAAGGTGAATAGGACATCCTATTGAGAATTAACTAATATAAAAAAAGAATGTGTCATTAATTTCAATTTAGATTAATAGGGGCATATTATTATATGGATGCTCAACAAGAGCATTTAATTTTCAAATGGATTTAAAATCCCCCACCCCCAATGTTTTATATACAGCAGTTTAAAAAAAAACTAATTCATTTAGCTATAATGTGCCCATATATATCCTTTAACATAATTGTGTATACATGCCACACAGCTATCCATTTATAGAATTAATTGTGTATAGTTTTACAGATTTAAGTCTATACAAATATAATATTTATAAAAACGTATTAATATTAAACACTCACATCTGTGTATAGCATTAATATTGAAATGGCTGCAAAAGGAAACATTAGATGAGCTGTTCTCAGTTTATGCTTTGCTATAAATCGAGGAGTCCCATTTTAAAGGTTTGTTTGCTTTGAAATCCTCCATGAAGTCATCTATTACTATAGTGCATGGATAAAGAATGATGCCATTTAAAGAAGTACGGGGTCATTATGGCCTAATGACAAGCATAATTAGGAATGTCTGTCTCCAAATTTCACAAGAATAGAGAAAAAGTTGTTCAGCTGAACCGCATCATGCTACCCCATGGAGTAATTTAAGCCCAGGCTGAATTGGGACAGGGACAGGTGTAATTGGCCTGGTGCCTGCTCCTTCCAGCCTGGCAATTACCATAATAAGATCGACTGCGGAGAGGTCAGAAGCTAACGGCCAGTTTGGCTGTAGCCTTCTAAGACTGTCATCGGTAGGAGAACAAGGCATCCATTCGGTCAGAAGGAAAAGCTAAGTAGATGCTGTAATTGGCCCTAGTGACAGGAATGTCTGCCGGAAGACAACAGAAACAGGCAGCGGCATTGAAAGACGAGGAGCAAAGATGCAATAACGTGGGAAGAATGACCTCAGTGAATTTATAATTATATCGTGAATAGGCTGGGGGCGGGGGCCTTTACCAGCTCTCCAGATTTGTCCAAAGTGTCCAGGCCATCGTGCAAATCTCCATGGAAAGGATGCTCTCCTGGTCAATCTGCAATGTGTCTAGTAAAAATGAAATTTCCTAACAGACCACTCCTCGAAAGAGTGGGATTGAAAAGGAAGGATCCCTTTAAGCACAGACTATTCTATTTCTTCTGAAAACTAATATTGTTGACACTCAAGTTCGGGTGTGATCATTCCCTCAGTGCACATACTGTGCTCAAGGACGGGATCATGTGACCGTAACACTCATTCTATGTACCTTGGACCTGCAGGAGTATTTCTAGAGTCTAAAGCAAGAGCCCACGATAACTCTTGCTGCTTCTAGCCCTTTCGATGAAGATCTGTGTGACTCTATTATCTTGGGCTCAGTTCCTTCTGTGAATTGAAAGCCTAAAGAATTTGCTGATGCTTCTTTACCAGCCTTTCCCACTGAGTATGAGTTCCAATTCAATAAGAACTTTCTTCATGGTGCTCCTTTTTGATAACTTTCTAATGCTGAATAGTTGTTGCTACAATAAAACTCAGTTCCGTGACAATCTTCTATGGTGTACCCCTGCGCATTTCTAGGAGTAATGTAGAATATTGTAGTAATGTACTTTGGACGCCAAGGACCTCAAGTACCAGAAGAAAAGGAAATTGGGTAAAGAAGGCAGAAGCTCTGGCTACTTTGACTGTTGGCCTATTGAACATGGAAATGATTTCATCTCTCCTATAGCATGCACACTCTGTCCCCCTACACATTTTATACATGAATTATTAGACACTGAATAGATGATTGTTGAATGGATAAATGAGTAACAAAAACAGATCTCTAAATGCAGAAGGACTCTTGCGCACTAATACTGGATGGCCATTGTTGAATTGCCAAAATCTTGTTTGGAAAATTTCTATCTATCTATCTATCTATCTATCTATCTATCTATCTATCTATCATCTATCTATCAATCTGTCATCTATGTATCAATCCGTCATCTATCTATAAATGTAGACTAATAAAGAAGAAGCACTTAGTCCAGCCAGGTGCACAGATTTGTAGGATTATGTGTGGAAGTCAGAAAGAAAAAAAGATATGCCTGATACGAGTTGGAATTTATGGAAGAATTGAACACTTAAGAAAAGACACAAACTCAAATCAGTAGGAAAATGGAAAGATGAGAAGTGGTGGAAAATGATGTTGGAGAAATAGAAAGTAGTTGTACTGTGGAGCGATTTGTGAAAACATATTTGAATGGATTAAGACTGTAACCAAACACTTCACTTACAGGATGCCATTTGATGATTTAAAGACGGGAATATCTAGCCAGATCTATGTTTTTGGTAGGTAACTCTAGTGTAACATTGCCAGACTCAGGAAAAACAAAAGAACAGAAAAACAAAGCAAAACAAAAAACCCAAAACAGGAAGCCTCGTTAATTCTGAATTTCAGATAAGAAGGAGTAATACTTTGGCATAAAACATACCTATTCTAAAACATTATTTGTTGCATATCTGAAATTCAAATTTAATTGGGCTTCCATCATCTTATTTGGTAATCCCATTCCCATGAGAGTGTGGATGATGTGTTTGTTGGCAAGGAAACCAGTTAGGTGGGCATCCAGTGGCTCGAACCAGGGCAGGGCCACGGGAATGCAACAGGAAGCTGAAGGCACTTCCCAAAAGACCCGGTGAGGCAGAACCGGATGTGATCTCAGGTCTCTCAGTTTGAAACCCTGCTTTTATCCCTAGCAGTCTACTCTTCCATTGACTATCACATTCACTCTGTTTCCTTATTAAAATTGTAGAGTCGAACAGGTCTGAAGATTATATCATTATGATTATGCAAAACCACCCCAGTAGGTACGAACCAACCTTGAGGATCAACTGTTCCTAAACAAGGTTATCACTTCTGGATCGATTAATGACCACCCCTTGTCCAAGGTCAACCTAGGGTTACTTCTCTCAGTGGTGCTGCAAGCGTAGCAGATTTTGTCAGCCGTCTGCTTAGCACAGGAACAGACTGGAGGAAGCTGGAAGGATTTAAGGGTAATGTATTCACTATGGTGTGCTCTTTTCTCCATTGCTAATGGAGAAAAATCCTCATTGACTTACTATATTCTTTTTGACAAGTTTTTATTTACATATTTGACACATAATGTTCCATTACTTTCAGGTGTACAAAAGAGTGATTAAACTTTTCTATATGTTATGTTCACTACAAATATGTTATCCCATTGAATTTTCACTTTTACCATAGGTATTATTATCTTTAATTTATAGAGGAGGAATCTGAAATATTCCTGGGTAATTTCCCCAAGTAAACAAATTGGGGAGCTGCAGAGTAGGGTGATTAATGAAGCTTCAGAGGAGCGTCTATCCCTAAAGTTTTTGGGTGTCTAAAGATGGAATTGAGAACTGTTCAGGATCATTAAAAGTATTTCTAGCTTTAAAGTAATTACGGGAAAAGATCTCCAAAGTATAGAGACACAGATACAACTTGGGAAAGACTTTCTTCTTAGCTGCATGAGCCTGAGAAGTTTACTTAAACACAGGGGTTGTAAAATGGGAAAAATTCTCCTCTGCAGGCTTTTTATTAGGAGAGCATGTTTTTTTTATAAACCAAAGGAGTCTTCATAAATTTTGTTATAAACATAGTTTTGGGGTGATATTTTTAACTCAATGGTAATTTCCTGCATATACTCAGAATAGCATAATCACAATTGGAAATATTTAGTTCTATTAAAAATTCAATTATTACAAGGTAATTATGATAATTTGCAATTAAGCGATTGCGTAAAAAGATTTTATTATATAGCATTTTATTATATAACATTTTTAGCCCTAGTTTTCTTTTTCTAATATGCTTTTTGTTATACTTTCTATAAAGTGGAACTTGTCTTAAGGTTCATCTCCCTCGGACCACGTCCAAGGGGATTTGGTTCTTGAGTACAAGCATGATGTCAATTAAATGTACTCTTCACTATCTAAGGTGTCCCTCGCCATGCACCCGGCACAGGATAATATAAAGCCTCCAATGTGATGTAGTTTTGGTCTCACTCTCCTTGTAATAAGAGATATTAACTAGATCAATGTAATGGATTCCACAAAAATAATCAGATTAAAGATATATGTATGTGGAATGACCAGACTGGCCATGCTTTAAATATGCTGATTAAATGATTCATCCACTTCAGGTAGACTACTGATTACCCAGCTTCGGAGCGATGCAGCCATGTAACAGAGACTAACACTCCTTGCGGTGAAAAGACAGAATACCTAAATCTCATTTCAGGTATCTTCACCTCTCTCCACCTCTTTTGTATATTAAAAGCCTAATGACTCAAAAATTCAATAAATGCACGTTCTGTTTTGTTGTTGTTGTTGTTTCTTTTTTTTAAGTCACTAAAAATGCTTCTGTGAGTTAGTAGAACCCATGCAAATACTGCCTCTATCAAGAAAATCCTTCCTTTTTGTTTTCTGGGAAGTATGTATTTGCTTTAAAGCAAGATTTTATAGCAAATTAAGAGAGGGACCAAGTCCTTTTATCAGTTTGTCTGAAAGTTCACGAGAAGTCAAAGAAATAAAAGAAATGAGGCAAACACTACCGCGTTGTTTTATGATGTCTGAGAGTAAGCTGCAGACCTTAGGGCAGAAGGCTGGCGGATCTGTATTATTTTAAGCTTGGTTGCAAATACGGGTAATTTAATAAGACAGTTTGTTTCTAGTTGTCCTGGACTATAACAGCCCCTGTCCTTTCCCTTCCCTGTACCAATCCAGAGGCCAGCCCCAGGTCAGATTTGGAAGACAAGCCCCTATAATATAAATATGCATCACAGTTCAATGTTAAGAATGGAGTGTGGGATCCAAGATCCTGCCCTCCAGCTTTTTTATTTCTTCATTTTTGGAGGGAATGTTGATTGAAGTTTTTAAAAGCATTTTAGGTTGGCATGCTGTCAATTTCTTGGCCCAGGTGGCAATTATCTAGAGAAAAGTAGTTGATTGCCTCAATATAAGACTTTCATCTGGGTTTTCCAAGGCATTTTTATTAAAATGAATTAATTAACTTTACTAAAGTTGTAGGTAGAATAGCATTTTTATGGTGCTTAATGGAAAGGTTATGCTCTCTAACTGGGGAGCTAGTGTCCTGGAGTTCAGAGTGGATGTTCCAATCACCAGCTTGAAGGTTTGAAGACCAGTTAAAGACAAAGACTGAAAGCAGTCATGGAAGTAATTTAATTACCATCTCCTCTCTCCCCACTTCTATGGCTCAAACCTAAGGAAACTTGTCTTACCTTTGGGCATAGATGTGGAACCCCACGCTAAATCTATATTGGCGAAATCTGGCCACGACTCTGTTTTACCAAGTTGCTGGGATCTGTGTTATGTTCAGTAAGTTTTTCTGAGTATCTAGATGTTCCAATAAATTTTTCAGCAGCTATGGATGGAATATCTTTGGTGGAGATTTAAAAAGAAAGACTTTCTTCTTGGATTTTAAATCCCTTATGGTGATTTTAATAATCATTTGCTTTCCTCAATTAGGCCCATCTCAAAATGAGTTTGCGATCCTAGATAGATATAACTGATGGAAGAAAAATAGGCATGTTAGGAGACCAGGTTAGGATTCAAAACTAGCGCTTAGGTAATTAATGATTGGTCAGTTATTAAAGCCATTGCGGGAAGGTAGATGTTGATTATATTTTTCTTGCCTGGCACTCCAGGACATCAGACAGGGGCAGTTCATATCTGTAGGCTGCTGTGTGGGTTACTATAATTGCAGAATCTCTACCACTGATTCACTTCTCTTTAATTTCTGAAAATGAGAAAAAATGAGATGAATTAAAAAAATCATAAGGGAAATGTATAATATTTGGGGAAGTAATTTATACATGGGAAATATGTGAAATGCTCAAGATGTTTAATAACAAAATTCAGTATCTCTGCTGGAATGTTTAATACAATTATTTATTTATTTATTTATTTATTATATTGATTGGTTGATTTTCCAAATATGTTTATTTTATTTTTTCAGTGTTACAAGATTAATTGTTCATGCACCACACCCAGTGCTCCATGCAATATGTGCCCTCCTCAATACTCACCACCAGGGTCACCCAACCCCCAACCCCTTCCCCTCCAAAACCCTGTTTGTTGCTCAGAGTCCACAGTCTCTCATGGTTCATCGCCCTCTCTGATTTCCCCCCATTCACCCTTCCCTTCCTTCTCACAATGCCCTCCATGTTTTTCCTTATGATCCACACATAAGTGAGACCGTAAGATAATTGGCTCTCTCTCCTTGACTTATTTCACTCCGCATAATCTCTTCCAGTCCCGTCCTTGTTGATACAAAAGTTGGATATTCGTCCTTTCTGATGGAGGCATAATATTCCATTGTATATATGGACCATATCTTCTTTATCCATTCATCTGTTGAAGGGCATTTTGGTTCTTTCCACAGTTTGGCGACTGGCCATTGCTGCTATGAACACTGGGGTCCATGTGGCCCTTCTTTGTACTGCATCTGCTTCTTTGGGGTAAATACCCAGTAGTGCAATGGCAGGGTCATAGGGTAGCTCTATTTTTAATTTCTTGAGGAATCTCCACACTGTTTTCCAAAGTGGCTGTGCCAGCTTGCAATCCCACCAACAGTGTAAGAGGATGCCCCTTTCTCCACACCCTCTCCAACATTTGTTGTTTAATACAATTATTAACACATTCCTTGTGAGGAAATACATTTGATAAATGGCCAGTGATATTATGATTCTTCATCGGGAGGCAGTGGTCATTATGCCCCGAAAAGTATGGGGCATTTTATTTCCCTAGAAGAGCCTTTGAAAACTATCATCATTCAAAGCCCAATTATCAATTGCTCTTTGGAGACCACAGACATAACAGTTTTTCTCCCAGCCTTTTCCCTTCATGGGCTGCAGACGCAGATCTTGTCTCTTGATCTGATAATTTTTTGATTAACAGTTCAATGGGTCATGTTTCCTGGTTTCAATTTTAACAGAATTTTTATTACTTGTGGTTCATAATTTCCTTTTAAAAATTTAGTTCAGTCTCTATTCCCGCCTAGCCATTAGGCAATTTGCTCGTTTATTTATGAATTTACCCCAAATAAATATCAAATGGTATGCTGAGTGAAGACAACGTTTGGTCTTGTCCGTGCATTGACCTAGGGTGTAATAGGGGAGACCTAGTTGACCATGGAAGAGAAATCAGTATGGTCCAGAAGGAAAAGAGCTGCCTTGGACTTGAGTCCTGGATGCCTGGATGCCTGGTCATTATGAATCTGAAGGAGGGTATGTATGGGGGCATTCTGATACCGATTGTTAGAGCGTCCTCAAAGCAATCATTAAATCTATGCTGGCTTCATGTGTTGGGAAATAGGGTAGCACTAGTGCCTCACGCAGAATACGTGTTAAATAAATGAACACTGAATGCAGTTTCCTTCTGTCTCTAAAATTCCCTAATTTTACAATTATGATGATCATAGAGATACAGAACCTCAGGGATAGAATGAATTGTCAGGTCCACGAATTCAACACTGATCAATGTTTCCTTCAATCACAAAATCCAGAAACAAGAAAAGAAAAATCAAGTGTGTAAGTCAAGAAGGCAATTCATTCTCTTTCTTTTATGAATAAAATGTAATGAGCAAAATATTTTCCTATGGTGCCCTCATGTATCCCCTTCAAATGACTTATAAGTGTGGCTGACAAGTAGAGAAAGGAGTCAACTGTTTCTCGTTGACCTTCATTCCAGCATATCTGAAACTCTGAGTTTGATTATGTTGTGTAATGTGTATCCACTTTTTAATTTTTTGCATAAAATCCAGCCACTCTGGTTAGTTGGTTGACTGCTATTTTCTGGTTTTATTGATCTGGAGTTGGCCCAAGGCCTCCCTGGTGTGTCACACATTTGGTTTCTGAATTAAAACAGAAAACACTGAAGCAGATCAACATGGAAACAGCAACAAAGTAGTATTTTCCAAACTTGCAGACAATATCGGTTTAAAGTGGAGGGGATTTCCATTACCAGGAACGTTTTTTCATTTTCCTAACTCCGTAAGAATTGTTTTCCCAATCTGGAATTGTGAGATTCCACTGACAGGCACTGATGAAAGATGAGCGAGAGATAAAGACATGCCTGAGGAAGGAAGGAAGCCAGAGGTTCACACCCAAGGGAAGGGCACTGTGCACCTGAAGATTGTCCAGGCGCCATGGTTCTCAATGTTCAGTTTTTGTTTTGTTTTATTTTTAAAGAATACCTCAGCCATGCCGTGTATCTGTGGCTTCATTATGGGGCTCAGCGCAGGGATCTGACTGACAGTCTTCCCACTAGATTAGACCTGAAGCCTGAGCCCAACATCTGGGGACCAAATTTGCAATCCCGTCTTCGCCTCACCAGGGAAGATCTGCTCTCTGCAAATACTCAGGAAGCCAAGCAGGGCTCTTGCATGGCATAAATAACTGGCCTGAGCATTCCTTACGGCATTTCTTTCTGCGGTATTGTCCATTCAAGAAAGAGTGCAAATGAGTATTTTCTGGAAAAGACACTGTCATCCAGGGGCTTCACCCAAATTCCTAGAATTTAGCAAGTTAAAGAAATCCAAATGGTTTCATCTTTTTAAAACATATGATTCGATGTTTTAGAGAGGGAGAGGAGATTTATATGGAGAATCACGGCAGCTTGGGTCCTTGAAGTTTGGCCCTGCTTTTGGGAAGTATTATGTCCACTCCGC
>JAQQSY010002162.1:0-13868 GCA_028646535.1 Procyon lotor
ATTTGGGTAAATATTTCATCATTTCAGTTTATTATTGTTCACCTCAATTGAACATCTTCTGTGAGTTGTCATGGATGTCTTACATTTGAAAATTAGTCATAATTATATGACTATAAAATGTCAATCCTTTGTTTAAAACTGTGAAGGTCTTATTTCTCCAATGGGGGTTTGTGTCTTCCTACCCTTCCCCCACCCAAATTCTTGAAGATTGTTCTGATTACACTTCTGTTTAATTTCTTTTAAATTGAATCGATTTTTTAAATTGAATTTTTAAATTTAAATTGAATTGAATCAAATTGAATGATGGCAAACTTTTTTTTTTTTTTCCTACGCAGTATCATAGATAATGTTTCTCAAGAGATGGGACTGGTCTGCAAGAGGCTCATTGGGAAGTGCCTCTGGAGACACCTATCAAGGTAGAGCAGAAGCAGGATTAGGCAGATGGAGAAGTTGAAAGGCACTGTCTTTGCAGGAGTGGGTTCATCCAGTTGCATTGGAAGTGCTGAACTTGCTGTAGTCCTTCACAGAGGTCTGACATGAGGCCAGAGCCTTTGTTACCCCCACGTCGGCCAGACCTTGAGTAGTAGGTGATTCCAGGAGGGAATGTGCCAACCTGGGTGGGAGAGCTCCCTTGGTTGAAGGCAATTCCTGGAAACTCAGCTGTAAATTGTCAGCAGGTATTTAGGGGTGTATTATGCTTCAGTTCTGAAAGGGAGATTGTAGATAGCATCCAGAATTAAATTTACAGTTTTATTGAGGGGAAGGAGGGGGAAAAATGCAATAACTGAGAACTGAGTTTAAGGACAGAGGAAACAAATGATAGATTGTCTGAAAGAGAGTTCATTTTTTGTCTTCAAAGTATGTTAAAGTCTTATCTAAAATGTGTCTGGGCTGGGATCATTGACTTAGAATAATTGGAGAAAGCATGTCTTTAGGTTTTGTTATTCTATAGATTTCTGGATTTGTTGTTGTTACTACTATAGTTCGAACGGAATATGCATACTTTGTTTCTGTGTGCATGCATGCATACACACATAGCCCAGACCGCAATCACAAATTACAGTGCCTGTCTTTATGAGACTTATTTTTGTGGTAAAATGTTGAGCTTATTATCTGCCTTTTGACTTAATTTAGAATCAGAAAGCATGAATCCCAGCCTCTCTTATTATAAATTAACTTCAAAAGAGCGACTTGAACGATTTGCTTTTAAGTCTTTCATTTATTTGTTTCTTTCTTATAGAGTTGGACTTTATAGCTTGTGCATTTCTAGCAAATAATACATCTTACCACTTCATTTATGTACAGCTGTGATCTAATTAACCATTAGCTCATTCTCTAATGAGCTAATATTGGGGTGTTGGGGTGATAAAATATATAGAAAATTATTTGCCTCTATAGTTGATAAAGTAACTCAGTTGCAGAATGAAGTACTGATGAGTTTTTTTGATAGTCAGTGTTATTAATGTGCATTTACCAGTGGGGCAAATGCTGTTTTGAATTGAGTACATGAACTTTGCATAGCACAAACACATGTAATAAATTCATTTGTATTTGGGAATATTATAGTTACACACCATTTATATTGACGTCAGTGAATATGGCTTATTTGCTTCATACTGCTTAATTTCTTTTAATTTGCAGCAACATTTATTGAACATAAAAATCATTAATATTTTATGATTTAAGATTTATTTTCAATTGAACTTTTTTTGAGAGTTTTATAATTTGCTAGTTATTACCCCCTATAGTCAGTGCTTTATCATGCTTGAATTTATATGCATTTTAAATTAGCATAACACGTATTTCTTGATGGAAATCACCCTCAGTCAACATTTTCAAAGTGTGTATTATTCATGTATTCATTTATTGGTTATGTTTTAACCCACCTTGAACCACAAAGATTTGAGGTGCTGTTAAAAATGCTATCTCCTTGGGGCTCCTGGGTGGCTTAGTCATTCGAGCTTCCGACCCTTGATTCCGGCTCAAGTCATGAACTCAGGGTCATGAGATCGAACCCATATCTGGCTCCTTGCTAAGTGTGGAGTCTGCTTAAGATTCCCTCTCTCCATCACCCTCTGTCCCTTCCCCGCACATGTGCTTTCCCTCTCTAAAAAAAAGAAAAAAAAATAGCTATCTGCTTACTTAAAAAGAAAGACAAAAGGGGCACCTGGATGGCTCAGTCGGTTGAGCGGCTGCCCTCGGAGTTCTGGGATCGAGTCCCGTATCAGCTTCTCTGCTCAATGGGGAGTCGGCTTCTCCCTCCCTTCTCTGCTATATCCCTTGCTCTTGCTTACTCTGTCAAATAAATAATTGAAGTCTTTAGAAAAAAAAAAAGACAAGAGAATGCTATCTCCTAAAGGTGAAATAAAGAAGAAACAGATCATTAAATCCAAGAGGAATATAAATAAATAATAACTGCAAATCAGAGAAAAGAATATTAATACGTAGACCACAAGGGTCAACATGGTTCCTGAAATTGAGCTTCCTGCTTGGCTCTGATTTTTTCAGAAGTCAAAATAGAAAGACGTATTTGCTCAGTGATATAGATTCAATGTTAGAGAAAGTGATAGCATTATTTTCAACTTGCAGATAAGGAAACTGAGACACAGACCTTTATATAACCTGCTAATGTAACATATCCAGTGTGAATAAGGATTCCAGTAGTTAGGCTTACCTCTGTGCCAAATTCTTGCTTTAACCTTTCTCTCTGGAATAGTTGTCGATACCTTCACACCGCGCCCCCCCCCCCAAATCTCTACAGAAAGCATAGTACCAGAATCAAGTGTTGATTGTTTTATTAAACATCTTTTTTTTTTTTTTTTAGATTTTATTTATTTATTTGACACAGAGAGAGAGATCACAAGTAGGCAGAGAGGCAGGCAGAGAGAGAAGGGGAAGCAGGCTCCCCACTGAGCAGAGAGCCCGATACGGGGCTCGATCCCAGGACCCTGAGATCATGAACTGAGCTGAAGGCAGAGGCTTTAACCCACTGAGCCACCCAGGCGCCCCTGTTGGTTGTTTTAGAATTACTGTTCTGCAAAGGTCTTATAAGGATAAGTAGTGTGTTTTTATTTATATTTCTTCTGTAGTGCAATCGTCACATGTCTCATATGCAAGCTACAAAATTAAGTGAGAGTGAACGGATTTTGGTGCTTTGGAAGCTCCATCTCACACTTGTTTTTCACTAGTATCCAGACTATGAGGTTGACCATCTGAAATGGCTGATGTTCAACCATTTTTAACCTACGAAATGGCAATTCTACGTGGTTTAACCTAGTATTGGAAGTGGTATCTCAAAGATCTGATAATATAGAAACGTGTCATTTGTCAGGAGGTAATGTGTAGACTTCCTCTGAGAGATCCTCTCATTCTGCTTCACCAGTCTGTACGTCTTCCCGAAAATACTCCGTATTATCATTCATACAAGGCAACTTGTCATAGCATGTCACTGTTTCTTACTAGACTTAATGTCCTCATTTCTAATGTGGACTTACTGAGATAAGAAAATAAATGTGTTAAACTTTCTTCGTTTACTGCAAAGTGATTGGTACATGTGAGAGGACGCCGTTATTTATCGAAATACACTAAATCAGGTTGTCTTCAAATTCTCCACACTGTCCTCTCTGCAAGCTTAATGACTCACACTCTACCACATGGCCCTACGATAGCTCCCTACTTCCGCCACTTCTTCCGTGTCTAGACCTTAACAATTTAAATTAATTCCCAAATACAAATTGTAACTCTGCCATTCTTCCCCCCTTCTAATTTGTGCTCCCTTGCTATACTTTAAGAATCTTGATAAGCCATCTTAATTTCTTTCTGGAACATGACCGATTACAAGTAAATACATTTATTAAGTAGATGTTCCACTTCAAACTCTTCATTTCGTGGGCCCCTAGGAATATGCAGTAGTGACCTAGTTTAAGAACATATGATTTTCCTTAGCAGCAACAACAGTACCACATTATTCTGGTGACTGCTGGGCAGAAAATTCTGCTAGGTATTGTGAGGGCCGTTGTCTTGCTAAATCTGCACCCAGGAGTAAGTAGACAAAATGGGCATACACAAAGCAGCTGTGTGTCCATGCTTATAGGTCATTAGTGCACTTTGAAAAATAAGCCTCGACGAAGACTCACTGTGCAGTTCAGATCGTCACATTGGTGCAGTAGATGTTAGGGTAAGCCTTTTTTTTTTTTTTTCCACGAGGCAGTGGATGATTTATTAGGTAATGATAAGCTTTGCTCCTTGTTCGAAGAATTTCAAGTGTTTAAAAAAGAAGAAACAACATTTTTGGACAAGCGTTTCCCCATGCAATAACATGATAGATTAAGATAGATCCGAAGAGAAATCTGATTTAATTCATTCTCCAGATGGATGGGGCTGGAGGACAGTCACATCTCCATTTCCAGACCTACTCTTTCTGTTTGGAGGGGGAGGTCATCCAGGGAATTGAGCTGCGAAGAAAGTGTTATATAATTCCCAGAGCCTTTGTGGGCCTGGATAATAACGTTAAATCCTCTGGTCATCTTCTTGTCACTAATCTGAGCTTTGCAGACTTTCTCTCCTTCACACACCAGCTCCTGCCCAGGCCCACCATTCCCCGTGAGAACACACATCAGGCCACCTCAGTCCCTTGTTATTCTTCAGTCCATTTATATATATTCTTCAGTCCTTTCGGATCTGCACGGCTTCAAAAGCATTTATGTTCTTCAGATATAATTACATGCCTCTCTTTCCCTTTTTGACTTCTGGAATACATTTCTGTGCCTTACGTATCTGCTCCTAAGGCAACCAGCCCAGGAACTAACATGAAGTGTTACAGCTGCAGTAATTATGGTTTCATTTATTCATCTCATAGTGCGCATGCTATGTTGCAAACCCCATTGTGTGTTAAGCCTGGGGTTGGGCATGGCTTTGGAAATAGGGCCACTGCTGCCTATACCAGTCCAACTCCCTACCAGAAATGAGTGATCATAAAATAGTACAATCTGTAAGTGTACTCATTGGTTAAATCACACATCCCTTAAAAGTTTAGAACCGTCCGATCTCAGCAAAATCACACCGAAGTAACAGATGAGAAGACTATGGAGTAATTACTTTCCAAGAGTTTGCAAGCGTTTCCAGCCTAAATCTAGGTTTTCAGTGAAATCGGTGTAGCAGACTGTCCTGACGATTCCGGAGAAGTCTTTGAAGAAAATCATTAATGTGTGATCTGATTAGCCAGTATCAGAATAATTTGATCTTATTGGGCCACCATTCAGACAGCATTCTTGTCTAAATGGTATCACCGTACAGATGTATTTTAGAGCCCTAAAATCATGGGAATATAGAGTTGGAAGAAACTCGACTAAGCATCAGTGTAAAAGTTGTAACCAAATCGTAGACTCCTGGTTATGTGAAATGTAGCCAATGTCCCTCAGTGAGTTAATGGTAGAAGTGGATTGTTAATCTAGGTTTCCCTACTGCTAACACGTTGCCTTTCCTGATCACTGCATTTGGACTTTCTGTAACTCTGTAGGTTTTCACTTTGATAGGTAATGGCTCCCGGGGTCAAAGCTTATTTAGGTTAGTACCGAAGTGGAAGATGCAATCAGTCAGCTCCCCTAGCGCCCTGGATCATGGCTCCTAATTTCAGGAAAGCAAGTCAAGCCTGTTGGCTCTGGCAACCCCAGCTCATTTGCAGTTCTCACTTGGCTCTCTGCCTTTGTCCAGAGTTCCAGGCTTTGTGATTTAAACAAGGTCACTGTCCCGGAAGCTCAAATTAGCATTGGGACATAGCTATTGCTACACTCCTAAATCTCTGTGTCAGTGTGACTGCTTCTGAATGGGGATGGGGTGGTGGAGGGAACAGCAGTGACTTGCTGCCTATAGCACATGCAGAAGCTGGAGGTGGTTAAAGGAAATTCCCAGAAGGAGAAGGTAAACAGTATGTTACTATGACTAAGCCTGGGGTCCCCGGAGTCAGAGTCAGCCGGGCCTCATACTAGCTCTGAGTCTTATGTAAGCCGGCCAGCCTTCCAGGGCCTCTATTTTGTAACCTTTAAACAGAAATAATGTCTACCTCATAAGGTTTGTGAAGGTCATCAAGTCTAATACTTTGGAAATGTTCAATCAGTTCTAGTAATGAGTACTGATTTGAAAATGTCAGTACTTGTTTCAGCAAGAAAGTGAGGATGGAGAATCTACCACTTAGAACATTTAGTTAGGGAGCATCTGGGTGGCTCAGTGGGTTAAAGCCTCTGCCTTCGGCTCAGGTCATGGTCTCAGGGTCCTGGGATGGAGCCCCACATCAGGCTCTTTGCTCAGCGGGGAGCCTGCTTCCCCCTCACTCTGCCTGCCTCTCTGCCTACTTGCAATCTCTCTCACTCTGTCAAATAAATAAATAAAACCTTAAAAAAAATTTAGTTAATAAGCACTTATAAGAAGCATAAACACAGGGGCGCCTGGGTGGCTTAGTCATTAAGCATCTGCCTTTGGCTCAGGTCATGATCCCAGGGTCCTGGGATCGAGCCCCGCATCGGGCTCCCTGCTCAGCAGGAAGCCTGCTTTTCCCTCTACCATTCCCTCTGCTTGTGTTCCCTCTCTCGCTATGTTTCTCTCTGTCAAATAAATAAAATCTGTAAAAAAAAAAAAAAAAAAGCAGAAACACAAATATGTGTGTGTGTGTGTATATAATATTTGTATATGTATTAGTTTAACCTGAAAGATATATGTATATATATAGTGAGATGTCTAGAGTTCTTGCATTAATTAACTACTGTGGAGGTTTTCCTTTGCATGCCATAGAACATCTCCAGCTGTATCCCTTTTAAAGTTGGGATCGGCAAACATCTTCTGTGAAGGGCCAGATAGTAACTGTTTTAGGCTCTGTGGGCTCAGACTCCAAATCAAGAATATAATGTAGATGCTTCTACACAAGCACATTTCCACAAATTTTACTGATGAAATTCAAAATATAATTGAGTAGAAGTTTTTGTAATACAGGTCTGCTGATGAGAAGTTGAATTCTTTTTGGGGGGGAGAATCACATTTTCCTTTATGGTGGTTGAAAGTCATTGTTCCTCATGGTCAAGGAGATTGCTTTCATTGGTAAAAACCATTCCTAGCTCATGGTCTGTACAGAAACAGGTGGTAAGCTGGATTTAGCTCCCAGGCTGCAGTTTGCTGACCCCTGTCTTAAATGATTAAGGAAACAAAAGAGCCATGAGAGATTGTGATCAAATTAACATGTTAGCAAGTAACAGTTTGAGTTGCCTCTGGCTAATTTTGAGTCATGAAGTGAGAACTATAGCTATAATAGTGTCTGGACATATTTAGATGTAGAATGCAATTGGAAACAAAACTTGGGACTGTGCCACGGGTTCCCTGGTTTCCGGAAGAAGGCTCTAGAATCTGAAAGTGAGCATTCCTTCTCTTTTTTGCATTTGCCTGAACTTTCTGCTAAGAGGGTAGGACAGGGTTGACACATACCTTCTTATGTGCGTGTTCTCAGATGTTGGGCCATTTTGACAGAAGGGAAGAAAAAGACATCAAACGCAGCACGGAGGGATGCTTGTTTTATTTTCTCTGTTAGAGTAACACAATAGCCTGGAAGTGAAAACTTACCTTTCTCCTTTATGCCCAACGTGGAAACACTATGAAGAAATGAAGGAAAATCTGCAGATGTTTCACAGAACCCTTTGTTAAATGATTAAAAAAAAAAAGCCAAATTTTGTTACTTCATGAATATCATTTTAGATAAAAATCAGATAGGAGGGGCGCCTGGGTGGCTCAGTCCTTAGGCTGAGCCTTCGGCTCGGGTCATGATCCCACGGTCCTGGGATGGAGCCCCGCATCAGGCTCCCTGCTCGGCAGGAAGCCTGCTTCTCCCACTGCCATTCCCTCTGCTTGTGTTCCCTCTCTCACTGTGTTTCTCTCTGTTAAATAAATAAAATCTTTAAAAAAAAAATCAGATAGGAAAGGCATGCAGAAGCCTTAATAGTGATAGAAACTGAGCTCCTCCTGCCATGCCATGATGACTACATCCTATGTAGCCAGCTGGGTAGAGTATCCCTTCCCTGCTGCCACTGTGGGAAATTCTAGAATTTAGGTGTAACGGAGAGGTGATGTCGGAAGAAAGAACTCAAATGTGACACCAATAGGGACAAAAATACCCAAAACCTTTTGCACTAAGTAGACCTTGTGGAGAGCCAAAAGCATGATTTCAGAGAACGGTGGTTGAGGAGAGCCAGTTCAAGTGCGGTAGAGTTGATGTTGCTCTAAAATGATCTTGCTTTGAGTGCTGCTGAATGGTGATTGCTAGCCACATTGTGTTATGGGAATTGGAACATCCACCATCTGTGGCAACTTTGCTATCCTCGGGGGACTGAGTAGTGAAAAGAGCCTGGAGTGTGAGAGAGCCCATGGAAAAGAAGAAGATGGGAAAACTGTGGAACCTCAGAGGAAATACAAAGAGTCCCTAAATCAGTTAGGACGTCTGGCTTAGTGAAGGCTTCTGGGTTTCCAGCCGAGCCTTCGAGACCTAATGCAGAAGGGATCCCATCCAATGTGTCCCTGCAGCGTGGGAAGGCAAGAGGTACAAAGAGGGTGTGGCTGGAGACGCCGGGTCCAGAGGTGACTTATGCGAAGTTCATTCAAGATGGGCATGGGACCATGTTCTTTCCTCTGAAGTTTGAGGATGGCTGGAAAATAATGGAGGCAGGTGAAGTCTGCCATCTGGAGACAGCTGACAGGTCTTCCCTCCGGCCGCCCACATGCTGGTGACAATGGGCGTACTCCTGAGGAATACAGGGAAGTGGATAGTATGGATTTCCCCCAAACCCTGAAGAGTTCAGATGTTCTTCCGAGGCAGGCAAAAGCCACAAAGCCTTGTGGAAAGTGGTAAGGTTGACCCTGGGACTCATTTCCCTGGATGACAATCCAGCTTGAATAGAAATATCATCTCTCAGATTATATATGTACAGAAATGCTGTGTCGTGAGGACCTATCAGGTGCTGCCTTGTTTTTTTAAAAATAATCTGAGACAAACATCCCAATTTTTCTCTCTGAAACTGGCAAGCACGATAAGTGCTTAACATTAAGTTATATAAGCAATATTTACCCATCCAAATTAAGTGCAAAAATTCCTGTTGGGAGTTCACTGTCACAACGTGCATCAGCTTTCATGGTTTGAGCACTACTCCTGCTCAAGTCATTTTGACACGAGGCGAAATAGGATGGAGAAAAATTCTTAAACAGTCTCTTGAAAATGAGAAGGGAGGAAAGGATAAACTTTCAGAGTGACTGTGAATCTCAGGCTTCAAGACCAAGGTATTTTTAACCCTTTTGTATTGGTTTGCACTAAAATAGAATAATTGTCAAAGGATCTAGTTACCATGGTGATACATCTCTTAAGAGCACATAACTAGATAAAAATCACTACATTGTAATACCAGAAAATATTGCACACAGTACTACAGGCTTGCTTTCTTTTTGGTATTAACCTTTTAAACTAAATACAAATAATACAAAATTGAGCTTTATGTGCTTGGATGAAATGGGGAAAAAAAAGAATACAGTATACATCATGACATATCTATTTTTTATTTTTAGGAAGCTTGCATTTCTTAAAGTATTTTTTTCCTGTCATATATCGAGCAAGCATGTGTGTGAGTGAGAGAGTGTGTGTGTGTGTGTGTGTGTGTGTGTGTGTATTTTTTTTCCTTTCCTAACTTAAATACTGCATGGAAAGCAGTTTACACAATGCCTGCTCCAGAGTAAGCCCTAGTGTCTGTGAACCATGGTGATTCTCTGCTGGCTGTGTTTCCTTTTCCCTCTGACTTCTCCTGTCTGCCTTTTTTCCTTCCTTCACTTTCATTGTGTCTCCCTGCACTTTCTCTTTTGTAATTCCTCTCTTTCTTCATTCCTTTCTCCTTTGTGTTCTGTTTTTTCTTTTCCTTCCATTTTTCTTTTCTTTTTTTTATTTTTTAAGATTTTATTTTTTTTACAGAGAGAGACACAGCAAGAAAGGGAACACAAGCAGGGGAAGTGGGAGAGAAGAGGGAGAAGCAGGCTTCCCGTCGATCAGGGAGGCTGATGCGGGGCTCAATCCCAGAACCCTGGGATAATGAGCTGAACTGAAGGCAGATGTTTAACTGACCGAGCCACCAGACACCCCTCCTTCCATTTTTCTTAACAAATAGTAATTTTTTAAAGATTGGGTAGTGAGGCCAGCAGAAGACTCATTCTATGATAACCCCATGGTAGCGAAACAGTGCCTTGTGGCAAGGTTGAAAAGCATTTGACTTTGGGTGAGGTGAGGTGCAGGGAATGTGGGGGAGTGGGGTGTGGGAAATGGAGGGCAGGGTGGAATTTGAAAGGAGGAGAAAGGGACACCCTTAGAAGAAGAGGGCTTTGAATACTGAGAAAGAGTCTCCTTGGCAGGACTCAGGGTGGAAGTTTGTGTTTTCCCATTCGAGCCAGAGAACTTCATAGAATCCATGTACTAAAATAGTAGAGGGTTTGAGCAAACATTCTGCACACTGAAATCTCAGTTAGAATTTTACCCACATAATCCAATGCAGTGCATAGCTTAGTGCAAAGGAGATAGAAACAGAAATAGACATACATTTGGTGAAAAATAATTGAAGGTTAACAGAAATACATAGACAGCCTCCTCCTTCTACCCGATCAAACATTCTCATTGCTCAGCTCCATTTTCGCTGTATCCCCAGTATACTGTCTAGAATATCACGGAGGTTTAAAATCTCAGAGTTCCAAGTTTTCTAGTCCCCTTTAAGGAAGGAAAAATGAATATAAGCACCTTTTCATCTTGAGCGCTGATAGTTTGATGGCAAACGATAGGTTAACATATTTGATCTCAATTTTGTTCTGGAAGGAGTTCTTGGGAGGGAGGGTTTTAGACCTTTAAGAGAATACTTTTAGGGAGTTCCTTGGCCTCTTCCTCTCCTTGCAAGACTCTAGGGAGCTTGGACCGTTATGACCAGAAGGCAGTATGGGGGATGGGTTGTAGTGAGTGAGGTGGAGGTCTTGAAGAGCAGACAGAGCTCTAGAAGAATATGCCAGGTGTGAAGCTATCCATTCATAATATGTCATATTCCCAAGTACAGTAAACCAGTCACTGAACGTGTGTGCTTACTAGCAGGTCATTCCCATATCCAAGCTTCACTTGGAGTATTTTCCTCTATGAAGTCGTTTGAATCTTTTGACTTATGCCTTCTTGTTTGTATATTTATTCTGGCAGCTTGCTTAGTGCCTCTGTCTGCATAATTCTTCAGAACTCTCTAAATTGACACTAATTTGGTAAAGAATCTAAGAGAACGTGCAAAAAAAAGTAGTATTGAGGCACCTGGGTGGCTAAGCTGGTTAACCGGCTTAAGCATCTCCCTTCCACTCAGGTCATGATCCCGGGGTCCTGGAATCGAGCCCCACATTGGGCTCCCTGCTCACTGGGGGATGTCTGCTTCTCCTCCCTCTGCTGCTCCCCCTGCTTGTGCTCTCTTTCTGTCAAATAAGTAAATAAAATCTTTAAAAAAGAAAAGTGGGCATAATGCAAAATTATAAATACTCAATTATGTATACATATTTAAATATGTAAATATGCTACAAAGCATAATTAATTTACTGCTGTGACTGCTCAGCCATTGTACAGTAAGTTGACGAGACAGTAATGTACGAGTTGTTAACTGGCTTCTAATGAGTTGAAGACATCCACAGTCAACTTGTTAACAGTGAGCTAATTGGAGAGCTAATTATAAAAAAGTCTATTAGAAGTTTCCTTTTTGAGTATCCTTGTATTCTCTCATATTTTAAAAAAATAAGCATGGAGCGAATTTTATATCAACAGAGAAGATGAGAATAAAATCTGTATGATTGTATAATATGGTCCCCAAATCATAAAATTCTATTGTTTGGGATCCGGAAACACTCTCTTACCCAATCTCCTCACTCCAGTCAAGATTGCACATAAATCTCATTATGATTATGCAGGTATGTCATTTTGGGTAAAGATAATACACCATGGTTTGGAAATACTTTCTGTGTTTATTACTTACATCTCGGTTCTTCAGGAAATCTATCCACGGTCCCTTTGAAGTACATTTCTGGCTTTTTATGGGTATAATAAAATGAATTAGAAGATTATTTGTTAAATCTTATATGAGATCAGACTTTATAGGAATGGCAAATAATGCTGGTTTACTCTGGTACTGAGTACCATCCAGGTTATTGTGCCTCAGAGGTTAAAAACATAGTATATAATATTATATTCAAGGAACTTGGGAGAAATATAATATATTCAGTATTATCTTTCAAAAATACTACCTTTTATTTTTTATAAGGAAATGTATATAGGCTTATAGTAGAACTCTTATTTTCTGTAAGAATTCACTTAAATTTTTTTTTAAAGATTTTATTTATTTATTTGACACAGAGAGATCACAAGTAGGCAGAGAGGCAGGCAGAGAGAGGGGGGGAAGCAGGGTCCCCGCTGAGCAGAGAGCCTGATGAGGGGCTCGATCCCAGGACCCTGAGATCATGACCTGAGCCGAAGACAGAGGCTTAACCATCTGAGCCACCCAGGCGCCCCAAATTCACTTACAATTTTACAAGAATTTTTGGGACAAAAATCCACGTACTAGAGAAATGACACACAAGCAAAAAACCCACTCCAGAGCCCATTCCCGAGGAAAAAAGTTATTGTTGTATTATGCAAACGTCGTTTCCAAAACTTTTTCTGCAAAAAAATAAAATGTACAGAATGAGTGGGCTGGGGTAATGTCTCTCTGATGTTTTCGGTGTTTCCAGGTCATTCTGACTCTGAGCGATGTCCCTTAGGTCTCAGGCAGATGGTTGTTTTCCTGACTTTTTACTTACCTTCATCTTTGGTTGTCTGCCTCACGGGTCTCTTGCCACTGGAACTTAGTTTCCTGGATAGAAGTCACTAGAGCAGTATGACCAAGGATTTACTATTCATGTCCACTTGGAGTAATCGACTGGATTTCTGTGCTGTAATCTTTACAAATATTCCCCTCACCCACCTGGATACAACCCAAGGCATCAAATCTAGTAATTCCAAAAACAACCTGATCATCTATACCCCTACTAAGTTTTCTCTTATTTTCAGTTTAATTTAATTCAACAACTATTTATCGAGTGCTTGTTATGTGCTGGGCATGGTTACAGAGATTTGGGTGTATATTCGTGAAGGAAGCAAAGATCCTCGCTCTGTTGGAGCTTAAGTTTTAAAAGGGGAGATGGGCTTTAAACAATAGACATAATAAGTAAGTTGTGTAATATATTAGAAAGTGACGAGTTCTGTGGAAAAAGAAAAGCTCGACGGCTACAAAGGGGTTCTGGAGTGCCAAGGTAGAGGTTGGGATAGGTGGCTATTTTGGATAGGATGATTATTTTAAGGGGGTGATTTGAACAGTCTTTCAAGGGGGGGTGAAAGAATTGGCCGTGCGAATATCTCTGGGAAAAAATATTTCAGCTGCAACAGACAGCCAGGACAGTTTGCAAGGCAGACCCATGGCTGCCTGGTACATTCGAGGAAGCATTTGTGGCTGGGACAGAGGGAACAGAAGAAGGACCCTAGAAAATAAAATCAGAAAGGCAACCGAGAGCCTGGCCATTGGGTACGGTCATCCATGTCTCTGAGAAAAATCGGGGACCAGTGCGGATGGGTGACCAGAGGAGCACATGATCTGAATGATGTTTTTAAAGGATCGTCCTAATGTTCATGTTGACAGTAGCCTGTAGAATGGTGAGGGCAGAAAGAGACAGTTAGGCTGTTACAGTAGTTCGGGTGACGGATGATGTCATGATGACCTGGACCAGCCAGGTGGCCATGGAGGTAGTCAGAAGTGGCC
>JAQQSY010002163.1:0-13866 GCA_028646535.1 Procyon lotor
GCGCTGCTCCTCACTCCTGTGACGGAGTATCCGGCACCCCCCTCCCAGCTCTGGCATTCTCTGCCTCTGCCCCCAGAGGCTCCTACCGTGGTCACAGACCTCCCGGCGGCCTAGACTAGAACAGCTGTCACCCAGGCCCAGGCTGTCCGAGTCTGAGGTCTGCTTCTCCTGGGACAGTCTCTGGGGAGGAACACAGATAGCCCTCTGTCAGAAGGCACACTCAGAAGTCGCTCTCTGTTGGTTCAATCCCCCAACCTCTGCACACGATGACTGCCTAACAAATATTTGCCAGCACCTCTCCTGTGCCTGACTCTATCCCAGGTCTGGGGAGGACACGCTGACTTAGGACGGTTGTGCCTTCGAATCGTCCATTTTGGGAGCCAGGCACCTCGTCGTATCGCGTTGTAGTGAGTTCCTAGGATTTCCCATATTCGGTAGGTGACAGGGTGTGGGGAGGTATTTAAGTGGGACACTAATGTCATGCAACTGGTCTAGGAAGTGACCTCCGTGGGGACAGACTGTCAGCAGAAGAAGCACATTGGAGAGTGTCATCCCAGGCAAGATGAGATGTGGTTAAGGGAGGAGCTAAGACAAGATGTGGAAAAAAGGGATGAGTTGGTGTGTTCAAAATATTTATGGCCGGATTTGGTGAGCAGGAAACGTGAGCGGTGACAATAGAGCGGTCGTCGTGGTCCCAGCTCTGGTAAGAGGGCAGTGAAGACGTGCACACGCGCTGTGACAGCAACTCCATGGCAGCCGACGGAACTTTACTCGTTCGCCAGCTCTAGACCCATCGCTCGTCTGTCCGTCCGCTCATTCCCTCATTCAGACAAGGTCAGTAAAGTGCCTACTAGGTACCACGGAGCTGGTGAGGCTGGGTCAGATGGACCTTGGAGAAGATTCTGTCCCCAGTTAACCTAACCCCGACTAACTAACCACCTGTTAGTCACGGGAAGGCAGGAACACCCTTTCCTCTCGCTGCGGCTTGGTTTTCTCGCCCGAATCGCACCCTCCCCCAGGGAGCTCGCTAGCATCCTCTCCCACACCTGCGGGGTGTGATGCCGCTTCGCTTTAAAAAGCTAAACGGTGCCAGTCAGACTCGAGACAGGATTAAAATGGCACCAACCCACTTAAAAAGTAGAAGAACAGAGCTCTGAGGTCTCTCCAGCGTTCCTGCCAGAGACTTCCCAGACCAGGCTCAGGGATGCTTTGCTTGAAGCACAGAACTTGGGGGCCTGGAGAGACAGGAGAGGCCTTGGGCTCCCCTCAATTTCCAAAGGCTGGAAACATGGCAACTGTCCGAATTGGGATAGATCTGTCAAAAGTAGAAGGGATCTCCCCCGTAAATTGTGAAGCAACGTATGGTTCTATTCATCCTGCAATGGTACATGCATGGCAAGTTTTTCATCAAGATAGAACGCAGATACGAAACACACTCCGAACACTTTGGAATGGACTTGATGAGGGGGATGCTTCGCATACAGGATTCCATGGGGAGACATAGCCGCCAATCCCACTCACTTCCAGATCCCGCCCTCAACCTTTGAGCTTCCCTCCCCCGGACACTGAGCGCAGGAAGGGCCCTTCGCGCAGGCTCGCTTCCCCCTCCTCCACGCACACCCGGGCCCGCACCTCGGCATGACCTGCAGGTGTGTGCATGTGCACACACGTACACACTATCCATATTGCGTTCCTTCAGTCCCTACAGACGGCAAGGGCCAAGTGAAGCTAGGGTTGACCTTCCCCAGCCTCTGCCTGGCCCGAGAGCCCCCTACCTGCCCTCTCCCAGTGATTCTTTGTTGACCCAGCGCCTTTGCTTCTGCTGCTGCCTTGCAGGACCTGCCCCTTGGCCCACCTCTGCCTCCCATGGAGTCTCGCCTGTTCTTCAAAGCGTAACACAGGTGCCATCTTCCCTCCCCCTCCCCCACGGCCCCTCCAGCCAGCGGGAACCCCTGTCCCCTTTGGGGAAGCTGGAAAGATCCTGGAAATGGCCACTCTAATAGGCTAGTGAGCCAGCCCCCTTCTGTCTGAGTCCAGTCACACTGGCCGCCTTCCATTCCATGCTTTTCCCCCTGCTCCGGGGCCTGCTCCCTGGACTTGGAATGCTCTTTCCCTCCCCTTCCTTGCTAGTTATTCACCCTCATCATAAATGTGCTCTGTCAGAGAACCTTCCCTGACTCCCGACACAAGAGCTGACAGAGGCTCCCAGGGTACCTGGTTCTTTTCCCTCCCGGCGCTCCCGCAGCTCCCCCTGGGGAGGGAGGGGGGTGCACCTGCACAATGTTGGCATTGCGCCTGCGTGCCCAGCACAACGCCTGGTGCTCAGGGCTCACGAATGACTCGCCACGCAGAGCTCAGCTCACCCCCCTTGAGAGATGGGGTGGCAAAGTCATCAAGAGCCAGGTGTCTGAGTATACAACCTTGCTCTCCTTCTTATGGACTATGGGACTCGGGCTAAGCCGCTCTGTGTCCCAGCTTCTTCCTCTGACAATGGAATTGATCGAAGAGTTGTCACAGGAATGAAAGTGGTTAATACATGTGAAGCCTACGGAACACTGCCGGCCACACAGTTGTATTCTAGAAACACTAACCTCTATTACATGTGTGTAGGTTTGGGGCTGAGTCCCTTGATCACCCAGCTACACCCGGCAAAGTGAAGGCAACTACACATAGTACTTCCAGCTGCCTGAACAACTACCGCTTCACTCCCGTCCCAGTGGGGCATACTCGTCTGACGGTTTCCAGTTTGCTTTTCATGGCTCCGTTCAACCGTGCCCTCCTCCTGTCCTGGGGGTCAGCTACTCCCTCCTCCAGCTCACACTGCTCCTTGGACGTGGGTATTCATCCGCTCATGCATGCACCCATTCATGGCTGCTCTCGAACCAGCACCACGCGGGGCGCTCACGGAGCGCATGAGGCCGGTGCCTGGCTGCCCCACCCGCCCGGTGGATTCCCCCGGGGCAGAGTCTCCACCGCCCAGCACTGAGGGGACCTTGAGGAGACAGGTGTACCTTGTCTAGGTCCAGCTTGCACAGGAGGACGGGGGATCTGGGCATGTCTGTGCCCTCTGTCGCCCCGGCAGGCCTGCTCACCTCTCGGATGACCTGCGGGGAGGGGGCACAGCTGTGAGCAGGGGGGCAGGGGTACTGTGGAGGCAGAAGGAAGAACGCGGTCAGGGCCATCGAGCAGTGGGGATGGGCTCCCTGGGCAGAGGGGAGGGGCTGACGTGGCCTCCTGCACCTTGGGGTTTGAGCAGGCTTTCTCCTGCATCTGCCCCTTGAATTGAAAAGAGAAGGGGCGGGGGAACAAGAGGCATGGCTTCTAGACCGGGCTCTGTTGCTGATCAGTTGTGCAGTCTTGTGGAAGCCACATTCTGCCCTGAGCCTTGGTTTCCCTGTCTGTCACATGGGGATAATGCTGTCCTCTGCTTACGTCCTCCCGTTGCCTGAGGACCGGTGAGATCATGGGTATGAAGGGCCACGTGACCCAGGACGCCCTGCGCAAGCACAAGGGACGGGCTCCTGTGACTGTGTGGAACCTTGGCAACGGCCTGTAGGCGGCCGGGCTACCCCCTCCGTCTCAAAGATGGGGCCGCGGAGATCCCAGGGCGCTCGCTCACACTGCAGAAGCATCCAGACCACGAAATATGGCGGCCGTCACCTGTTGCTCCCCTATCTGCAGTCTCACGTGGATTATCCCCACAGCGGCCTCGAGGAGCCCAGGCAACTATGACCCCCACGTCACAGAATAGGATGATGGGGCTCCGAGAACCGAAGCCCTGAACCTCTGGGCTAATGACCTCCCCGTACCAGGATGTCCACACAGTCTCCAGTCCAGATTTGAGTCCGGTCTCAGTCTCCAATCTAGGGCTCCTTCTTCTGACCCACCCGGCCCCTGGAGGGCAGAGGCTACCCCAGCAGGCAGGTTCTCTCCCTTCCTTCCCCTCCTGAGACAAAGATAATGAGCAGCATTAAGCCTCCCAGGGGGAGAGCTGGTTATCACAGGAAGGAAGGGAGGAGGGGGAGGGAACGAGGGGTCTGGTTTCTTTGTTCCAGCAGGAAGATCCGGAGGAGGAAGAAAGATGTTAGGGGGGAAGTGGGACAGGGTGCAGGGACACCCTGTGAGGACCGGGGAGGGCAGTTCCAACACCATCACACAGTGATCACTTACAGTTACTGTGTACTTACTGTCTGGCAGGCACCATATTAAATGCTCTCCAGAATCTTTACAAGAGCCACTTGGAGAAGAGGAAACTGAGGCACAGATAGGCAAAGTCGTTTGCAGAAGATCACCTAGCCAGTAAGTGCCATTTAGGCCTGGGTCCTGAACTCAAGTCTGTGTGCCCCCAAAGTCCTCCTTTGTCATCACTGTGTCACCCTGCCTATGCCCTTTGGAGCAGATTTCCTTGGTAGCTTCTAATCTTGCCCCAACAACTTGGTTGGGTGACCTTTGGCAAGTCACAGAAGATTCCTGGGCCTCAGTTTCCTCATCTGTAAAATGGGAACGATAAATGCCCCATTGCAAAGAGTAAATGAGGTCAAGTATGTAATGCTCGTAGCACAATGCATGGCACAAAAATACGTGCTCAGTACATGGTAACTAACTATTCTGCAGTCAGAGGCAAGATGTGGAAGCCGGACCGCAGGTGGGTATTAAGAGGATACACATTTCACCTAAGACAGGAAGGATTTTTCCTTTTTCCTTTATTTTTTTTAAAGGATTAGCTTATCTAATGATAAAATATGTTTCCTTTGAAGATATTAAGCTCCCCATTCCAGGAGGGGTACATATGCAGGTTGGACAAGCCCACAGTGAGGATGTTAGAAAGAAGCTTCAAATCGCTAGAAGGCAGGCAGTACTACATCCTGGAGATGTCTGAAGCCCACTTCACATGTCAGCCCTAGCCACGCACGGGGCTCTGACCACCACCCTTCCCCTGGGCAAGGTCTGTTCTTCCAGGGACTGGAGCCCACCTGGCTGAAAGCTGGGTCTGGGGAAGGGGTAAAGGAAGGGCAGGTTCCATGTACCTTCAGCCACTCCTCGGCTTGCTCTCGGCTCTGCAGGGCCAGCACCAAGACCTCGGTAGCCCCCTGGGAGAAGCGCAGCTCATGCCTCTTGTGCCGGCTGTCCTTGGGCACGTAGGTGACGCTGCAGACTTCCAACGCCAGCCTCAGATGCGGCTGCCGGTCCTTGGAGCTTTTATAACACTGGACAGAAAGAGAAGGGGTCATCCTTCTGGACCAGAGGGCAGGGGAGAGAGATGCCCTCACACAAGGGCTTGGGAGAGTTCGACCTATCCCCCAACACCCAGCCCAGCTGTGGGCACTGCATGAAGACACAGACTGTGGCTATTCAGCCCAGAGACGAGAAGACCGGAAGGGGGGCATCTTTGGACACCCTTTAGATTTCAAGAGCTACCGAGGGGCCCCGGGGGGCACAGCCACCTATTAGGAAGAGACAGAATTTAGCACAATACTAGGAAGACCATTCTAGTCTAAAGAACCAGAGAAGAAAGAGACTGGCTCAGAAGAAAACTAGCTCCTTGCTAATAATGTGTTACCTAGTGGAATTTGTGGGAGAGAGAATTCTAGCAGAGATGGAGGGTTGGACTTGGGAAGTCAGTTATTTATCAATAACGATTCTCATTTCCCAATTCTTCTTATGAAGCCAGCATTACCTTGATACAGAACCTGGCAATGACATTTAAAAAAGGGAAGTGATAGGCTAATCTCAGTAGGGTCGCAAAAACCCTAAAAAACCACTAGCAAATAGAATCCAGACACATATAAAAGCATATTGTATCAAGGCCAAACAGAGTTTATTCTAGGATTCCAGGAATGCATTAGCCTTCAAAAACCAACCCTAGGGGCGCCTGGGTGGCTCAGTGGGTTAAGCCTCTGCCTTCGCTCGGGTCATGATCTCAGGGTCCTGGGATCGAGCCCCGCATTGGGCTCTCTGCTTGGCGGGGAGCCTGCTTCCCCCTCTCTCTCTGCCTGCCTCTGCCTGCTTGTGATCTCTCTCTCTGTGTCAAATAAATTAAAAAAAAAATTAAAAAAAAACCCAGCCCTATAATTCATCATTAATTTCTATTCATAGAAAATAAGGAGAAAAGCCACATATCTCAATAGAAACAGAAAAGGCATTCGGTTTCCCACCTGTTTGTAATATAAATTCTTAACAAACTAGAGATATAGAGGGGGAATTTCCTTAATGTGATAATAAGGAGCTTCTAAAACCATCGACAGCAAACATCAGACTTAGTAGTGAATAATTGCAGCTTTCTTTGAGTTTTGAGCTGAGACAAGGAGGCCTGCTCTCACCACTTCTATTTACATCGTGTTGGAGATCCTAATCAATGCAATACGCCAAGAAAAAAATGGCATAAGGAGTGGGAAGAAGTAAGTCATGACCTTTGGAGTGCTCTGGCCTGGGGTGAGCTTTTCACTGCTCTAGGATGAGGAAAAAATCATGTTTGAAATGGATATAATGTTGGAAAAGGCTTCTCAATGGATTTTAGGGTAAAGAACAATGAATTTTTTTCTTAAATGATATCTACATTCCCACTCTGGAATTAGAGGTACACTTTCTTCTTTGACATGATGGTGATGAGAGATGGCAAATTAAAAAAAAAGTTAGAAAGCAAGTTCCATAGTAGGTCCTTCCTGGGCTCAGTTTTAGAAAAGGCAAATGCCTGGAAATGAGAGTGAAAACATGGATATTAAAACTTAACAGTGGTTAGCTTTTGGTCAGTGGGATTTTAGGTGGCTTAAAAAATCATTTTCATTACGTTTTTCTCTAGTTTTATACATAAACACATTTAGTTGCATAATGAATACAATGAACATTGTTTTAAACTGATAAAAAATTCATTCCTGGTGAAACAAAAACTTGGCAAAGTCTATATCAGGTCTTTGAGTGTGTGTGTGTGTGCGTGCATGTGTGTGTGTGTGTGTGTGTGTGTGTGTGTGAGAGAGAGAGAGAGAGAGAGAGAGAGAGCCCTGATCTCAGAAGCACTGAGCCTCTGTGCACAAAGCCAGACCAGAGGAACAGAGGTAGACACAGCTGCGCGCGCACACACACACACACACACGTAAGTCCACGTGAGGCCCAGAGGCACACTTCCGAGGCCACTCACCAGGAGCTGGTCCTCCTTGATGACGGTCAGCTGCTTGGCCCATTGCCCGAAGCGCTTTTTCCGCAGCAGGAAGGCGCATATCCTGCAGTCCCTCACCAGGTGCATGGAGGCCTCCTCTGAGGGCCACTGGTGCCTGGGCTGCGGCCCTTTGCCTTCCTCCTCCTCCTCATCATAGGACTCGTAGGAGCTGCTCATCGGGTCCGAGTCATTGTCTGCGGGAGCCGTGGGAAAGGAACCGTTACCGCCTTCTTGCCCGGGAGGCACCTTCTCACCCTTCGGTAGGTGTCCTCGCCCTGGGATTCGAGGACCAGGAGGGGGTGGGCATAATGTGCGATCGAAGTCATCTCTACATCCCCACACGGGCCCCGTGTTGTACAGATTTACCAGTGGCTTTGCGACCTTGGTGACTTCACTTCTCCGAGTTTCAGTTTTCTTAGCAATGAGATGGTCACAATCAATGACAGTATCTCCCTCATCAGGCTCTTAGGGTCAGTGATGGCAGAGCGTTCAGCCCAGTGTCGGGCACTTGGTGAGTGCTCCGCTAACATCAGCTACTGTCCTACCCCACTGTCTTTGTGTCCTTAGTCTCAGGGGATTCTCACGGCACCCGGCCAATGCCCATTTTATATGGAAGGCAACTGGAGGCTTGAAGAGACTACATGACTCGTTCAAGGTCAGTCACCAAGGGTTAGGGCCGGGGCTAGATCCAGGGCTCCCAACTCCCGTGCCGGTGAGCTTTCCACTGAGCACTAGGGCATGGGCCTCTGCGATGACCCAGAGGGGCTGGTGTGCACGTGCATGCCAGCGCTTGGGTCAAGGGCTGCTCTCCAAGGACAGGACGGTTCTGAACACCTTCCTGGTACTTACAGGAGTTCTTTAGCTCCCCATTCATCCTGGTCGTGGGGTAGCTGCCGTCTGCATCCTCATAGTAGCCATCCGTGATGGAGTGGGCTGGGCTGCAGCCTTCTGTGGAGTTTGTAGGAAGAGCAGCACCTTGGAGGAAGACAGGCAGGCTGCAGGGGCCGTGGCTGGCGAAGACCCCAGACACCCTGTTCCTCTTTGTGGAAGAGAGAGTGCAGCTCCCTTGCCAGGGTGAGGGGACTCCTCTCTGCATGTCATCCCCTCTAGCTCCCCACAAGCTCTCTGTGCTCCCATCACCAGGAGCTGCCCTGTTGGGCCCTGTCACACCTCTAAGGTCATATTCATGCTATTCTATGTGCTCTTTTAGCTTCTTCTAGAGAATTCCTATTCATCCTTCAATACCCAGCTCAAAGATCTTTCTTCTGACCTTCTCAGAGAATGGTCAGCACTTCCCCGATGATCCCACAGCATTGGTATGTATGTATGTGTGTGTGTGTGTGTGGGTGTGTGTGTGTGTGTCTTAGTCACAGCCCTCATCCCCATACTGCAAGGAGTGGTGCTCCAGCTGCCTGGGCTTAGCCCCCCTCATCTTCTGCCACCTCGGTCCTTCTGCTCCCTTCCTGATGCATATGCTCCCTCTTGTGACACTGACTCTCCCCAACCTCTGTGACTATGGGCAAGAACTGGACTAGAGGAGCTAATGGTAGCACATACAATAGTGAACACAATAGCTGGAATGTTCCATGGCATGGTCCCAGCACAATCCCACTCAGGGGGCAGCACCATGCAGGGGTGGGGGCTATCCAAAATTGTATTCTGCTCAGAATTCCCGGGGGTCTCTTGAGAATGTAGATCCCTGGACTATCTCTCCCTGGATATTCTGATTCACTGGTGGGGGCTGAGTGGAGGAATTGGCATTAAAAAAAAAACCTATTTGGGGTGCCTGGGTGGCTCAGTGGGTTAAAGCTTCTGCCTTCAGCTCAGGTCATGATCTCGGGGTCCTGGGATCGAGCCCCACATCGGGCTCTCTGCTCAGCAGGGAGCCTGCTTCCCCCCCTCTTTCTGCCTACTTGTGATCTCTCTCTGTCAAATAAATAAATAAAATCTTTAAAGAAAACCCTATCTAATAGGACATTAAAAACATATACAAATAGAAACTATATGGAACTCCAAGAAATTGGATTTCTTTTTTTTTAAACAGTTAAAGTTATTTTGACGGAGATGGTCCCAGGGCACACTCTGAAGGTTGGTGGGTTAAGGGCATGTGCTTTGGGTTTGAGCAGATTTGAGATGAATCTGTCGCCACCATTTATTGGTCATAAAAGCCTCCCGTTTCTCTGCATTTCAGGGTCTTCACCCTACAGTGATGGGAGCAGTTCCCACCTGGGACTAGTGATGCCACGCATATGAGGTCTTGGCACAGTGCCTGGCACATAGAATGTGCTAGACAGATGCCAGATGTCACTATCATTATTACCATTTCTGTTGATTCCTACAATGCAGGGAGGTAGGTATGAGCCCCATTTTACAGATGGGGGCACCGTGGCCGCACACCGTTTGCCAGGGACAGAGCCTGCATGAGAACTGAGATCGGCAGCTCAGGGAATAGATGCACACCCCCTCTTCCAGGAAGACTTCCTTCATGCAGTCCAACTGGCTCTCATACCACACTGTTCTTCAAAGTGCTGCTCTGGGCTCCCGGCCCCTGCCATCCATCTGTTTCCTGAGGACAGCAGCACTCAAATTCCTAGCGACTGGGGGACCTAGTGCTGTCTCCCAAGTGATGATCAGAGCTGCCTTTCCCCTCTGCGGCCTCAGATGCCGGCAACATCCTGTGAGATGGAGGGGGCGGGGTGCGATGGGGAAGAGGGCGGGGACCACCCCCTCCAGGGGGCAGCGTGCACTTGAACACCTGGCAGGGCTGGTCACTGTGTCAGAGGAAGGATATTCCCTGACGGGCTTGGCGCCCCCTCCCTGGTCAAGCTGCCTGGCCCTTCCTGAGGCCTGCCCTTCCCTCCTGCCCCAGGATCCCCGCTGCCCCGGTGGAGAGGAGTTTGAGCTCCCGGGGAAGGTGGGGGAGCCTCACCCAGCCGAGGGCTTTGACCTGGGATTCAGGTCCCAGCAGCACTTTGTCCTCACCTTCCTCTCCTGTCCTCAAGTGGATAAAATAGAACAAAGTCACCCGCTTCCCATCCAAACAGCCGCTTGCAGCAACACAGACCGCAAGATTTTGAAGACCGAAGAGAGCCCCTGATCACCAGATACAAGCCCACCCTTCCACTTTGTTTTCACTAGCTGATTCACCCTAAAAATAATATACCACAGTAGTCCAAGGGGAAAAAAGACCCAAATATCCATCAGCTGACAAAGGACTGAATGAAACGCGGTCTATGCATACAATGGAAAATGACGTGGCCATAAAAAGGAGAGGAGTACTGATTCAAGCAGTAACGCGGGTTAACCTTGACATTATACTAAGGGAAATAAGCCAGACACCAGAGGCCACACATTGTATGGTTCGATTTCCGTGAAAGATTCAGAATTGGCCAATCTAGAGAGACAGAAAGCAGACTGGTGGTTGCCAGGGAATCAGGGGAAAAGGAGAATGAGAGTGACTGCTTAATGGGTATGCGCTTTCCTCCTTGAGTGATGATGAAAATGGTTGGGGACTAGGGGCTGCCTCACACGGTGAGTGTACTAAATGCCCCAGATTGGACACTTTAAAGTGGTCAAAATGGTCTATTTTCATGTTATGTATACTTTGTTACAATAAAAAATATGTGTCCGTGGTGATAAGCACAATCAGTACAAAAGACTCTGAATGGGAAAATATTATGTTCCCTTTGTCCAGATTTCTGTGCATTTCCCACAGGGAAATACTGTTCATGGTTTCTTGCACATCTTAGAAAAATCGCTAAAACAAATGCATGAGTGTGTGCGTACCCCATGAAGAAACAAATGGAATCCTGTAACAGGCAGTATTCTGTGTTGGAGGTTTTGATCAATGAAGGTATATTGGAATTCATTTCTGATCAGCACAGACAGACCTGTTTTATTTTTTTGGCAGTTGGAAAATATTCCACTGTGCTACTAAGAGCAGAGCACCATACCACATAACGGTACCTTTTAGAAGTTCAACTACAAATGTTGGGTCACTCAAAAACCATAATATAGTTTCTGGTGTGTAATGTTAGGTTCCTCTATCCAAGCCAGTGACTTAGCCGATCCTCAAAGAAACATTCGTTTCAGTGCTGGAGGAAACCCATGGAAAAATGAATCCAAATCCAAAGACTCTCCTTTGTGGCCAATTAAAGAGATTTTTTTCAAAGGTCATTTGTACCAGCGCCCTCTAAATTATTTTAATTGTGTTCACCTATCAATAAAAATGTAACCATATAATGTACTTGCATTTGTGTATGAGTCAATTATATATGTATATGGATAGACTGCTTACAAGCTTTATGCTATTATTAGATTATAAATGATATAACTCTAAAACATTCAAATAGAAATTTTAGAAAGAAGTGTTGAGCTCATTGTCGGTAAAACTTCTAGTACTTGTTCCTACAACGTTTGGTGAATTCCCTGGGGTGTCCACACTCTATTCGGAGACCTTTTGATGTCGGCCATGTGCTTTTTTATCCTCCGAGTTGACTTGATAACTTAATCCGCCCATAAGACGTGGTGGGCTGAAGTACAAACCAGTGCACCAGGGCCCCCAGGAGGAGCACACAGGCTCACCCCAGCTTCGGTGCTCGGAGCCGGGACCCAGGGGCCGGCTGTGGACTGCCAAACCTGCATGTTTATATGCACGTTTCCAGCCCTCTTCTTATTCTCAGGGTAGAGAATGGGAATGTCCAAGGCGGGACAGAACTGGGGCTGGAACCAAGCCTAGGAGCGGGGGAGGGGGACCCGAACTTACCGTGGGAGCTGATGTACTCAGGGGACTTGCCTGGTCCCAGGGGAAGGGCCTCTTCATAGTAGTCCTCCGGCGGGGGCCTCTGGGGAAGTGGTGGGGGCAGGTCGGCGGCCTGGAGGAGGACAAAGGAGGCGGATAAGACCAAGAAGGCCAGGAGAGCGCAGGTAGCTGGTGGGGTGACGGGAGGGACGCTGGGCAGAGAGAGGCAGGAGCCCCGAGGAGGTGGGATGCAGTCTGAATGTGAAGCGAGAACTTCTGACAGAGGGGCAGAGGGCAGAGGTGGGAATCCTGAGAGTCTGGCTGGTCCTCTATTTCTTGCCCGACTTATTTCAGCATCCGGACTTCCTGGGAAGATCTAAAAGTTTTGCGGAGTGCCACACAGATGTCGTTAGGCTTTTGATTAAGTAAGCCCACGCAGAATGATCAAAAACCGCTGTGAGTTTGGCAGTGCTCGGCAAACACGTCCGCACACCTGTGAGGAAGCAGGACAAGCATGCGGAAGACGAAGTCCTTAGCAAGGCGGCACGGCCTCGTGGCTAAGAGCTTAGGCTCTGGGGCCATGGCACCCCCTGCTTCACCGGGATTAAGCTCTGTCACTCACAAGTTGTGGGCTCTGACATGTGCGCTTACGCTAAACCTCAGTTTCCTTACCTATAAAATGGGGATAACAAAGGTGTCAACCTCGTTCAGTTATTATGAGTGTGTAAAGGACGCAGTGAGGGGTCAACAGTTGGTACCATTGGACAGCAATCATGGTAGTGAATTATGCAGTCGACGGAGAGTGTTGGGTGTGATTATGAGCCTTTTGCCTTAATTTCATGGACGAAAGCTGGGAACCCTAGATAGGACCCAAACCTTTGTTTTGTAAATGAAAAACAGTCTCAGAAACGGGGGGAGGAGAGCAGGGGCCATCAGGCCCTGGCCCAGAGCTTTCCTTACACTCCATGATTATTAGGGCAATCAGAAGTGGGGGCGGGGAATGCCCTCTGTGCCTGTACGGACAGGTCAGCCCCCCACATTATCCCTGCTTAGTGTGGGTGCAGTGAGCACATCGTGCGTCACTGAAATGTTCTCACAGCCTGTTTCTCCCCTTAGAACAGGGTCGTGGACAGCCAGGAGGGTCCTAGGCATTGGTGGGAGAGCTTCGCCGGCCACTTCAGAGGGACAGAGGGCTGGAGGGCGTGGGAACCCAGGTCACGACTCACGTGTCTCGGAGACGCGCTCTTGGCTGGCTCAGGGCTCACTCCTTTGCAGGACTCCCCGTCATCCTCTGGCATGTCCCGGAGGCTGCTCAGGTCACAGTCTACCGAGGGGCAGGTGAATGGGGGCAGGGGAAGCCAGGGATGAGCAAAGTAGAATGGGAGGAAGCCTGGACCCGGGGCCTGCAGGCCTCTACCACCTCCTTCATTAGAAACCCTGGGCGAGCGACTTCATCACTCTGAGACTTGGTCTTCTCTTCTGTAAACCGGTCCCAATAAGTAGTAGGAGTAGGTTGTGAAGTCACCGGGTCCTCCCTCAGTCTCTCCATCCCTGAAACTTTCACCCGACCTGCAGCTTTCTGCTGCAGTAGTGCTGTCTTCCCTCGGTAGGGAGCAGGGGTGGTCCGCCCGCTGCCCACAGCCCCGTGTGGCTGCTCCCATGCCCACCGGCAGCTCCCCTTTCTGCTGGGGGGCAGGAAGGCTCAACCCAGGGTTCCGGTGGCCACCACCAGTGGATGCGGGTGCCAGGAGAGACGGCGTCTTCTGTGGCCTATGCGCTCCTCCCTACCTTTCCTCAAATCCCGGGGATGACTTCCTGTGATCTTACAGATTGTGACTAGATTTTCAGACCTGGCAGGGCCCAGAGAGGCCAAGGGATGTTAGAGCTGGCCCCTACCCAGTCCGAGGGCCCTTCCGGAGACTGGGGCAGGGGACTCGCACAAGCAGGAAGAGGACAGCGCCCGGCTGGGGTT
>JAQQSY010002164.1:0-13866 GCA_028646535.1 Procyon lotor
CCCGCATCGGGCTCTCTGCTCGGCGGGGAGCCTGCTTCCCCCTCTCTCTGCCTACTTGTCGAATAAATAAATAAAAATCTTTAAGGAAATATTTATTTTATTTTTAAAGATTTTTTTTTATTTATTTGACAGAGAGATCACAAGTAGGCAGAGAGGCAGGCAGAGAGAGGGGGGAAGCAGGCTCCCCGCTGAGCAGAGAGCCCAATGTGGGACTCGATCTCAGGACCCTGAGATCATGACCTGATCCGAAGGCAGAGGCTTTAACCTACTGAGCCACCCAGGCGCCCCTAAAAAAATATTTTAAAAAAAAGAATCACATACTCTAGCGACAAGCCAGCCAGGTACCCCTCTCACAGCCACTTCAAATAGAAGTGGTACTGAGGACGCCTGGGTGGCTCAGTCGGTTAAGCGGCTGCCTTTGGCTCGGGTCAAGATCCCAGGGTCCTGCAATCAAGTCCCTCAACGGGCTCCTTACTCGGCAGGGAGCCTGCTTCTCCCTCTGTCTGCTCTGCCTGCCGCTCCCCTGCTTGGGCTCGCGCGCGTTCTCTCTCTCTTTCTCTCTCTCTCTCTCTCTGACAAATAAATAAAATCTTGAAAAAAAAAAAGTGGTACTTCTCTTCCCTAGGGATAGAGATTTTTCTCAGGCCTGTTTAAAAGAAGGAAGATCATTTTAAACACTATGTTTAGTGGTCTCCTTTAACTCACAATATAGCTAAATTCACTGTTTGTTATGCAAATATAACTCCAAACACAAATCCTTCAATCTCAGGTTACAGGCTTAAGCCCTACCTTAGTAGAAATTCTGAACTCTTTTCCTTGCTAATTAACAGTGGTTAACAAGTCCGAAGCATACCTATGCCTTCAGAAGTTCTTTTTGAGATAAGGGCCAGGTTTTTAAATGAGAAGGACCACAGTGTAAACAAGGTATTTCACTTGGGGAGGAAATGTAAAAAAAAAAAGATGAAAGCCTCCCTTAACACGTGAATCAATATGTGTTTTTTAATAAGGACAGTGTGTTTCAGCATGGAGAAACAGACAAATACATGTGACTTTATTTTGCATGATATCCAATAGCACCGGGGTTTGGAGAAATAACCAAGAAGCCTGGCCCCAAAGATTGGCAACCACAAAGTCAAAATGTCCAACCTTAGGTCATCAACTCAGGAGAAGAGTTACCTAGAACATTGGCCATGTGTAGGCTAGACTGTCTGAACAAAATACTGCAGACTGAGTGGCTTAAATAACAGAAATATAGTTTCTCATCATTCTGGAGGTCAGAAGTCCAAGATCAAGGTGCTAGCACAATTGGTTTCTGATAAGACCTCTCTTCTTGGCCTTCGGACAGCCACATTCTTGCTGTGCTCTCACGTGGCCTTTCTCTTGTGTATGCACAGGGAAGGAGAAGTTACCAAAGGGAAATGTGTCCCTGTTCCTGATGCACAGTAAGCCAATGGCTGACAAAGCAGTTTCTTTAGAGGCTGCTTTTAGGCAACAGGCTTGAGCGATGGGATGTAGAAAGGGCCCACAGCCAGCCCTAGCCGAATCCAGACAGGCCCACCAGGTGACCCACCTCACAATATCCATAGATCCGAACTAACCACTGGGCTACTTATAACCAGGCACAATTACCAAAAAAGGGAAAATTTCATAGGTTGCCATACCTCCTCACCTTCCCCCTTTAAAAACGGCCCCCACCTACTGCATCATTGTGGACAGTCTCTCCTCTGCCCTCTGTTACCTTGCCACCTTGCCGTATATTCAGTGAACTTCTGTCTCCTTTGTTCTATCTTGGATGAATCCTTTCGCCTCCCAGGATTCCACCTGATCATCGCCCCACATTTGGAGGCTCCCATAGGATGGAGAGAGACACTCAAGAGTTTTGAAGCAAAGAAAGCTTTTTTATCAGAAGAGCAGCCCAACAACAGGACAGAGGGTCCTTCCCAAAGCTGCCTTGCTTTGTTGAGCCCAGGAAGAGTTTGTGCATGGGGAAGGAGGTAAATACACAAAAGGAACAAGATAGGGAAATGGAAGGGCCTCCATTTTAAGAAAAGCTCCACCTCTGCTGTCTCTCTGCTAAGGGCCATTTCTTCATGCTCTGTATTTTGCATCTGAGTAAACCAGGTGTCCAAACTTAGGCCAAACCAAAGAAGCTATGTTCCCACTCAAAGGTAAGACAAGAAAGTTGAATCATTCTCTAAGTTTCGTCTCTAAGTTAAGTTTTTCGTTCCCCAAATACCTGCTAACATCTAAGAAGAACTGGATCCCAGTCATGTTCCAGGACATTTGTTTCAAACAAACCTCCATCAACACTGTCATCAGTCCCCCTACCTTTGGTGATTTATGGAAAAACACCTATTGTTCACCTGATACTCACCTTTAATCGGAACCTACCTTGGATTTCCAAAGGAACAGTTACTCTGGATCCCTTTCCAATATAACCCTCTAACCCCCAGCAACAATGTGGCTCACTTTCCCAGGTCTCTGAACTCCATCTGCTATTTCTGTCACTTACACCACTCCAGAAATTCTGTTCTCACTTCCTCCTTGCTTGCATTTGATTTCTATCCCGTGCAAAACCTGGGTCCCTCTGGGTCCCTCCGGGTCCTCAGACCTGGCCTGCCAACATCAGGATGGTGATGCGTTTCTTGAAATCTCAGAGCAGGGAAGCCTTGAAATATCCAAATGTATATACATTCTTCTGGACAGTAAGGTGCCATCCAGGATTTGGTACAATCAGGGTATGTCAGATAATTTCAAGACAAATGTCATCATCTGGTTACCATCAGGTTTCTATAACCAATGTGCAAACAGGGAGGAGGGAGTGAAAAAGGCACAGTTAATGATTTACTGTGCATCGGGCTGAAGGAACATAAAACCCAATTAAGTGAGAAACATAACCACAACAAAAAACCCAGAATGTACAGCTAAATTAATGGTATAACTAACATAACTTTAACACTGCTTACACTTTCAGAGTAGATCCAGCCTCAGAGATCTCTCGCGCCACTTCCTATAAGAATATCAGTTCTGTTGGATTAGACCCCTACTTGTATGTATTTAGCCTTAATTACCTCCTTAAAAAGGTCAGGGGTACCTGGCTGGCTCAGTCAGTAGAGCATGCAACTCTTTTTTTTTTTTTAAGAATTGTTTTGGGGCACCTGGGTGGCTCAGTGGGTTAAACCCTCTGCCTTCAGCTCGGGTCATGGTCTCAGGTCCTGGGATCCAGCCCCGCATCGGGCTCTTTGTTCGGCGGGGATCCTGCTTCCTTCTCTCTCTGCCTGCCTCTCTGCCTACTTGTGATCTCTCTCTGTCAAATAAATAAATAAATAAAATCTTTAAAAAAGAAAGAAAAAATTGTTTTATTTATGGGGCGCCTGGGTGGCTCAGTGGGTTAAAGCCTCTGCCTTCGGCTCAGGTCGTGATCTTAAGGTCCTGGGATTGAGCCCCGAATGGGGGCTCTCTGCTCAGCGGGGAGCCTGCTTCCCCCTCTCTCTCTGCCTGCCTCTCTGCCTACTTGTAATCTCTCTCTGTGTCAAATAAATAAATAAAATCTTTTAAAAAAAAATAATTGTTTTGTTTGTTTCTTTGTTTATTAGAAAGAGACCACAAGCAGGGGGAGCAGCAGGTAGAGGGAGAAGTAGGCTCCCCACTGAGCAAGCGTCCTGATGTGGGACTTGGTTCTGGAACCCTGGGATCATGACCTGAGCTGAAGATAGATGTTTAATGACTTAGGCACCCAGGCATCCCAAGCATGCAACTCTTGATCCTGGGGTTGTAGTTCAAGCCCCACATTGACAGGAGAGGCTACGATAAATGATTGATAGATAGATAGATAGATAGATAGATAGATAGATAGATAGATAGATAGAGATAGAGGATAGATACAGTGAGCCCTGTCACACTGAGGACTGGGGATTCTAGGGGGATACAATTCGGTCCATAACAATGTGAGTCCACTCAATGGCAAGAACTTTCTTAGAGGCAAAGGTCTTTGTGAATTTGGCTAACAGACAGTGGTATTCACTAAGGATAGTAAGACGTGAGTTTGAGTGATGAGGAATCAGACTAAATTAATCTAGATACAAATGTCACAACAAGGAAAAAAATCAGCCCTCTCAGATGTTAAAGTTTTGAAGTATATCAGGGATGCTTTTAGCTACAACTGAGAGAAAATCCAAAGATTCAAAGATGCAAAGCACACACACACAAAAGAGAAAATCCATCTTACACTGGCCTAAAAACTAAGGAACTTTATTGGCTTGTGAATTTGGAAGTACAAAGAGAGAATGAACTCTTGGGTTACTCAATCAAATGGCAAATATTCTCATCAAAGATCCAAGGTCTAGGGGGCCTGGCTGGCTCAGTTGGTGGAGCGTGCAACTCTCGATCTCAGGCTTGTGGGTTTGAGTCCCAGGCTGGGTGTAGGGATTACTTTAAAAAAATATCTTTTTTTTTTTTTTTTAAAGATTTTATTTATTTATTTGACAGAGAGAGACACAGCCAGAGAGGGAACACAAGCAGCAGGAGTGGGAGAGGACCCTGGATCTGGGCCAAAGACAGGCGCTTAACGACTGAGCCATCCAAGCACTCCTTTAAAAAATATCTTTTTTTTTTTTTTAAGATTTTATTCATTTATTTGACACAGAGAGGGAGAGATCACGAGTAGGCTGAGAGGCAGGCAGAGAGGGAAACAGGCTCCCTGCTGAGCAGAGAGCCCAATTCGGGGCTCGATCCCAAGACCCTGAGATCATGACCTGAGCCGAAAGCAGATACTTAACTGAGCCATCCTGATGCGCCTGTTTACTAATGACTGAGTCACCCAGATGCCCCAAAAAAGATATATTTCTTGAATGAATGGATGAATGTACTTAAAACCAAATACGTCTAACTAGCATAATAGATATGGACTGCAGTTCTTATAAGAATTAGAAATTATGGGGCGCCTGGGTGGCTCAGTGGGTTAAAGCCTCTGCCTTCAGCTCAGGTCATGATCTCAGGGTCCTGGGATCGAGCCCCGCATCGGGCTCTCTGCTCAGCGGGGAGCCTGCTTCCCCCCTCTTTCTGCCCGCCTCTCTGCCTACTTGTGATCTCTCTCTGTCAAATAAATAAATAAAATCTTTAAAAAAAAAAAAAGAATTAGAAATTATGGGTATAAAGTAAAGCACAAGTAGGATGTCGGACTCATTGCAGGTACTCAGATATGGTAACTATTGTCATTCTGCAAGGTCTCTTTTTTCAAAGACTCCGAAATCTGGAGATAAGTTTCTACATTTATGAATAGAAAAAGGTTTATGGGGATGCCTGGGTGGCTCAGTTGGTTAAACCTCTGCCTTCAGCTCAGGTCATGAACCCTGGGGTCCCAGGATTGAGCCCTGCATCGGGCTCCTTTCTTGGTGGCAAGCCTGTTTCTCCCTCTGCCTGCCACTCCTCCAGCTTGTGTTCTTTTTTTTGTTTTTTTTTAAAGATTTTATCTGACAGAGAGAAAGAGATCACGAGTAGGCAGAGAGGCAGGCGGGGGGCGGGGGGGAGGGGAGCAGGCTCCCTGTTGAGCAGAGAGCCCGATGTGGGGCTCGATCCCAGGACCCTGGGATCATGACCTGAGCCAAAGGCAGAGGCTTTAACCCACTGAGCCATCCAGGCGCCCCTCCAGCTTGTGTTCTATCTCTAACTCTGACAAATAGATAAAATCTTAAAAAAAAAAAGATTTATGGAGCACGTACCAGGAAGTGATGTTTGCATATATACACATTTTGCTTTCCAAGTTTTCTTTCTTGAGCATTATTTTTATCAGATGATAAATCAATTGTTATTATTTTTTAAAAGAATTTTGGCGGGTCACCTGGGTGGCTCAGTGGTTAAGGCCTCTGCCTTCGGCTCGGGTCATGATCTCAGGGTCCTGGGATCGAGCCCCGCATCGGGCTCTCTGCTCAGCGGGGAGCCTGCTTCTCCCTCTCTCTCGGCCTGCCTCTCTGCCTGCTTGTGATCTCTCTCTGTCAAATAAATAAAATCTTTAAAAAAAAAAAAAAAAGAATTTTGGCTTGGGGGGCCCTGGCTGGGTTAGTTGGAGGATCGTGTGACTCTTGATCTCAGTGTTGTGAGTTCAAGGCCCATGTCAGGTGTAGAGCTTACTTGAAAATAAAAAAATGAATTTTAGCTTGGCTTTGGGATTTGGGGCAAATGTTAAAAAAAAAAAAAAAGAAGAATGTCTTGAGGAGGCTGGGTTCAGTGAAGGGTGAAGAGGAAGTGAAACAGAGAATGACAGCTGGCATTGAGAACCAGCAGCACTGGTTGAAGAGGAAGCTGTGGAGAGATATAAAACCACATGATTAATGCTGACAGAAATAAAATCGCCCAGCTCAGCTGGGTGGGTAGAAGGTAGCTAAGTAAGGGCAAGGAAAAATTCCTGGGGATAGTCAAGGTCATGAAGCAATGGGCCTTCAAGTAACTGAAATTACAGTTTCTTTGTTTTTAAGATTTTATTTATTTATTTGTCAGAGGGAGATCACAAGTAGGCAGGGAGGCAGGCAGAGAGAGGGGAAGCAGGCTCCACGCTGAGCTGAGAGCCCGATGCAGGGCTTGATCCCAGGACCCTGACATCATGACCTGAGCCGAAGGCAGAGGCTTTAACCCACTGAGCCATCCATGTGCCCCTACAGTTTTTTCTAGTGTGAACTATGGCGAGTTTGACATCAGAGGAGAGGTTGAGCTGTCATCTCTTTCAACATGACTAGAGCACCAGAGGGCCTATGTCAAGGAGGTAACTATTCCCATTTTGTGGAAAGACGAGACAGTATATGTGCTGCCGAAGCGAGCACGGAAAGACGAGACAGAACAAGATCCCCGGGACTGTGAGTGGACTTCACTGACCTGGAAAGGACTGAAGCTTTGGAGTCAGCTTCAAATCTCCATTCTCTCACTTACCAGCCATATGACCTTAAGCAAGTAACCAATCACCTTGCACAGGATCTAGGCCCCTAGAAAGTAAGGAATAAGGAGCAAAATAATAAATATGGCACCTGGGTGGCTCAGTGGGTTAAAGCCTCTGCCTTCCGCTCAGGTCATGATCTCAGGGTCCTGGGATCAAGCCCTGAATCGGGCTCTCTGCTCAGCAGGGAGCCTGCTTCCTCCTCTCTCTCTGCCTGCCTCTCTGCCTACTTGTGATCTCTCTGTCAAATAAATAAATAAAACCTTTAAAAATACATACATACATACAGCATTAAATTTCTTTTTCTTCCTTCCTTCCTTCCTTCCTTCCTTCCTTCCTTCCTTCCTTCCTTCCTTTCTTTCTCTCTCTCTCTCTTTCTTTCTTTCTTTCTTTCTCTCATCAACAATGTATTATTTGCCCAAGGGGTACAGGTCTGTGAATCATCAGGCTTACACATTTCATAGCACTTACCATAACACATACTCTCCCCAATGCCCATATAACCCAGCCACCCTATCTCTAAATGACACTCTTGAACAAACACAAACAGAAAATTAAAGTTCTCAAAAGCAACTGCTTTGAACAAAGCCAGTTGATTAAATTTAAAACCCTGCTTATATTACCTTCTTTTTTTTTTTTTTTTGAGTGTGAGAATGAGAGGAGCGAAGGTCAGAGAGAGAAGCAGACTCCCCGTGGAGCTGGGAGCCTGATGTGGGACTCGATCCCGGGACTCCAGCATCATGACCTGGGCCGAAGGCAGCTGCTTAACCAACTGAGCCACCCAGGCGCCCTACTTATATCACCTGCTACTGCCAAGGAAACCTTGCAGTCAGGGCAGAGTTTCCCACAAGTCTAAAAAAATACAAGTTTTCAAGCCAGCCATTTCCAAGTCGAAATAGGCTTTCATTCATAGATCATTCATTGTCTCTTTTATCCCTCCATTTGGGTTTCATGAGTCTTGGCAACTCTGTTCTTTCCTCAAATTATTCTGGCACTTAAGGGCATGTTTTGCTGAGCCTGGCCCTTCTGTGCAGAGGGAGGGCAAGTTTGCCCCTCTATATTTTCCCATGGGTCTATGAGAAAAGGAAGCAATTGAAATTTTTGAGTTAACTAATATTAAATAATTTTATATAAAAATTCCCATTAACAAGCAGTAGCTAGCAAGTGATTAAGAGCATGGACTTTGGAGCCATATTAGATTGTCTGGGTTTGAATCCCGGCTTCATCACTTACTAGCTGTATGACCATGAGCAAATTACTTACTTATTTCTCTGTAGCTCAGTTCCTTAACACCCTAGGGTTGTTATGATACATACATTAATTGATATTTGTAAAACCCTTAGAACAATGCCTGGCATCAGAGTAAAGATCTAAGTGTATGCTAAGAATATTTTATGGGGTCATCAGTTGGCTCAGTCAGTAGAGCATCCACTTGATCTCAGGGTTGTGAGTTCAAACCCCACACTGGGTGTAGAGATTGCCTTTAAAAAAAAAAAGGATATTTTCTCCCTACCAGACCACTAGTTCATACTGCTTAATGATAATCTGTTTCATTATCCTTTTTTTAATTACATGTTTTGTTTTGCTTTTTTAAGTAATCTCTATGCAACGTGAGGCTCAAACTCATGGCCCCTGTGTTCAAGTGTTTGAATGCTCTACTCACTGATCCAGATAGGTGCCCCTTTCTTATTCATCCTTTATCCCCTAGATGGGTCTATGGCTGGGTTGATGGGGCAGTGTATTGGCTTTGGTGGTGGTAGTAGTGGTCCTATTACCAATTAATTGCACACACTAGGATTTATAGGGAAGTTTGGTCCTGCCCCTGAGTGATTATGGTGATGGGGATATGCCTCTTATTTTTATAGGCTGTTACCACCAGGTGGTAAAAATCCATGAGGATAAGTTTTAGGTAATGTTGAAAAAGAAACAGGCCCAAAATGAAGTCACCTGTGCTAAGCCCCATATCAGCAAACCAAGACTTAATATCTAACCTAATTGCAGTTTCAGCCTTTCCCACGACTGTGAACTGGAGTCAGCCTGGTAGACTCCTGCCTTTCCCCCAAAGCTGGGTGACTCTGCCTAAAATAATCCTTTCTTTTGCTATGACTTCCTTGTCTTACCCCCTTTCTGCCTTTAAAAACCTTCCATTTTGGGGTGCCTGGTGGCTGAGTTGTTAAGTGTCTGTCTTCGGCTCAAGTCATGATCCCAAGGTCCTGGGATTGAGCCCTGCATCAGGCTCTCTGCTCAGTGGGAAGCCTGCTTCTCCCTCTCCCACTTTCCTTGCTTGTGTTCCCTCTCCCCCCACCCTGTGAAATGGATAAATAAAATCTTAAAAAAAAATAACAAATAACAACAACAAACCTTCCATTTTGTACAGCTTCTTGGAGCTCCTTTCTCCTCACAAGATGGGATGCTACCTATTCATGGATCACTGAATAAAGCCAATTAGATCTTCAGATCTACTCAGGTGAATTTTGTTTAACAGCAATCAGATTGGCCACTTCCTTTCTTCTGGACAGGGAGTTGGAATAGGGAGAGGGGTTGAGGATTCTTTTGGAAAGAAATTTGAAGTCTGTTTCTGTATGGAAACCTGAAGATAAGAGTTCATGGATATGTGTAAGACTGATGATTCACAGACCTGTACCCCTAAATAATACATTATACGTTACTTAAAAAATCATGGATAGGCACCCCCAGGGCCCTCTAGCTGCCCAGAAATACTGTAGAACTTGTGCAGCGCAGGAAGACTACCTTCATATCAGATTTGAAATCATTCCAGGGTCTTCCAGATCATCTTGCCCATTTTTCTCTAATTAGGAAGATGGCCAGCTTGATGGCCTTTTAGGTTTCTTTAAGTTTGGGGCATCTGAAACACGGCCAAGGCTATACCTGGGATAATCATTTGGAAGAAGGCACCCTCAATTTACCAGAAGAGCCCCTGCTCCAGACTGTGACGGGATTTCCACAGGTCCTAGGTACAGTCTTTCCTCACTCGTCCTTATCTAGCAAGGCCTTGCCTCCGCTACTAGTCGCTCCCTTTCTGTAAACTGCCGGACCTGTAGAGGACCATTGGGCTGTCACTGCGCCTGCGCACGGGGGCCTGGTGGCTCAAGTGGCTGGGCTGCCGGCCCGAGGTCTGAGCAGTCAGTACGCCTGCGCGGGAGGCCAGTAGGCTGGCAGTGCTGTGCGGACTCGTCCTCAGCGACCGGCAGTCAGTGCGCTTGCGCGCGTTGTAAGCGCCGCGGTTCTTGACTGTACTGTGCCGGGCGCTGGTGGTAGCCATGCAGGGAGCGGACTCGGAACAGCCCTTCAAGCGGCCCCGATGCGATGGCAGCCCAAGAACCCCGCCAAACATCCGTTCCGCGGCGGCGGAGAGGTCTGCGGACCCCGAACTCAGCACAGATCACCGGACCTGGGGCCCGGAGCAGGTGTGCTGCTTCCTAGAGCGCAGTGGCTTCAGTGATCCCCGACTGCTGGACCGCTTCCGAGGTAGCAGGGCTAGAGGGCTGGGGGGCCGGGGGACGGCGACCCGAGGCGGAGGCGGAGGGCCTGAGGAGAGGGCGCCCCGGGGCAGTGAGCTCGGGGCCTCAAAGAGGTCCCGAAGCGGGGAAGGGAGACCTGCTCAGGGAGGTACCAAAGGGGTGGACCTGAGGCGCCGAGCCAGGGTTGACCTGAGGCGGAGAGCCCTCCTGAGAAGGGGTGAAGCAGGGAAGGAAGACCTGCGCGGGGAGGCACCCGCAGGGGCGGACCTGAGGCGGGGGTTGGGCGGGGGGGCGCCTACGGGAGGAATGACCTGCATCTGAGAACGGAAACCTGAGGCGGGGAGGAGAGAGCAGGCGCGGGGAGATACAGAAGGGGCGCCCGGGAGTGCACCCTGAGATGGAGGAAGGAGAAATGGGGCTTCTGGGGTTGGGGACCCGCTGGAAGAAAGCCGTCTTTGGGCACTGTGAACTTGGGTGGGGCACCTGGTCTGACGCTGGTGGGTTTGTTGGGATACTTGCCACTGCAGCGCCGGTGGCGAGACTCGGTTCCTTTTCTTAGAACGTTTTCCCCAGACCTGTCATTCAGGTACCCCGGGCTCAGGAGACCCCTCCGTGCTACTACAGCTCCTTAAACACTTGCCACCTTAGAGTATGTGCTGCTGCTTTTAAGTTTCTGTTTCCTCCCATCATCGCTCAAGGCAAGGTGGCGTTTTCCTAAGGGAGAGGGAACATGCTTTGTTAATCCCTGAATCCCCCTTGCTTTACCATAGCATTCCAGTAGGGCTCAATATGTTTGTTGACTGTACTTGTAGAGCTTGGTAATGTTTATATTTTGCACTCCAAAATCCGTTTCCCTAGTTAAATCTGAACATTGGGATTGTTCAGCTGACCACTGAACTTCCAGCAGTCCAAAACTTGGCCACATCAGTTGGGGAGATGTGTGGGTTGTGAGTTTTAAACAAGGGCTCAAGTTCAAGCATCCATCCACTTGAAATCTACTCAACTTCTCCTAATGGATATGAAGCTTAACCTCTCTGTCTTATCCTCTGAAGTGTTCTATAGGAAGGTGGTATCATTTGCAAATTTAGTAAACTTGTGCAATTATGGGGTGGAGTCCCATTTGTCTGGGGTAGGAGGAACTTTAACCGTTGAAAGACTTAAAAATATAGATTGATGGTGTCGGAAATTGTACTTCTCTTTCCTCCACTCTGGATGGAATTTTTCTCTGAATAGCAATAGGTGGGAATGAAGTAGTTTTATATTTTCTGTCTCCAAAATATGATTGATTATGTTGTTGGCTCACTGTTTCAGTGGTCTCCTCCTCCTCCTCCTCTTTTTCCTCCTCCTCCTCCTTCTTTCTTAAGATTTTATTTATTTATTTGAAAGAGAGAGAGAGAGAGACAGAAATAATGACAGCATAAGTGGGGAGGAGAGGGAGAAGCAGGCTCCCTAGGGCTCCATCCCAGGACCCTGGGACCATGACCTGAGCAGAAGGCCAACGCTTAACCAACTGAGCTCAGTGGTTGTTCTAAAGAACAACCTCTCAGGGGCGCCTGGGTGGCTCAGTCATTAAGTGTCTGCCTTTGGCTCAGCAGGAGCTCCCGGTCCTGGATCGAGCCCCGCATGGAGCCCCGCATCGGGCTCCCTGCTCAGCGGGAAGCCTGCTTCTCCTGCTACCATTCCCTCTGCTTGCGTTCCCTCTCTCGCTATGTTTCTCTCTGTCAAATAAATAAAATCTTTAAAAAAAAAAAAAAAAAGAACAACCTCTCAGTGATGAGGCGCCCCTCAGTGATGTTCTAAAGAATAATTCATCAACTTTCAGAATCATCTGTTCTCTTGAACCCACAGTCTAATACTAGCAGAATTCATTACATGCTTTTGTTTTGTTTTGTTAGGATTTTATTTATTTGAGAGAGAGAGAGAGTGCAAGTGGGGGTGGGGTAGAGGTAGAGGGAGAAGCAGACTCCCCTGCTGAGCAGGGAGTCCGACCTGACTGGATCCCAGCACCCTGAGCTGAAGACAGACTCTTAGCCAACTGAGCCACCCAGGCGCCCCTCACTACATGCTTTTAATTGATAAACACTGACCACATGGTACAATCGTTCATTTCTTTTTTAAAGATCTTTATTTTTATTTTTTAATTAAAAAATTTTTTTGAAGACTTATTTATTCTCAGAGAAGGAGTGCAGGGCAGGGAGAGGCAGGGAGAGGAAGAGAGAGAATCCTAAGAAACTCCCTACCGAGCCCAGAGCCCAACTCCAGGCTCTATCCATGATCATTAGATCTCAGTCCCATGACCCTGAGATCTCGAAAGGGCAGAAATCAAGAGTTGGACCCTCAACTAACTGTGCCATCTAGGTGCTCCAAGATTTTTTTTTAAGTAATCTGTATACCTACAGGGACTCAAACTTAAAACCTCTAGATTAAGAGTCATAGGTTCCACTGGCTGAGCCAGCCAGGCACCCCCACAACTGCTCATTTCTTTACTGTTTGATTTTTCTTGACCAAAGTTTAGTCGGGCTTCTCTTTCTCCTAGAGGGCCCTGAACTCTTGCTTGCCACTAAATGGGAGTAAGCACTAAGAAAGTGGAATGCTCCATGATTAGCTTCTCTTGGAACCAGCTGAGCATAGCAGGATATTGTTATGTCAGATACCAGTGGGGTCACTTCCTTCTTAAAGATTCTGCTTGCCCCTCCTTTACCTTAGGAAAACAGCAGCACCTTTTTCTGTTTGATTTTGGAGATTTCTGAAAACTCAACATTCTCCCTATTGCAATCGTCTTTCTAATCTCTATCTTAGTCTGGATTTGGTTTTTGTTTTTTTTTTGGATTTGTTTTTATTGGGCAAAACTAAGTACAAAGTGTTGGGTCCCTTTCCTTTTTTTTTTTTTTTTTTTTTTTAAGATTTTATTTATTTATTTGACAGAGTGAAACACAGCAAGAGAAGGAACACAAGCAGGGGGAGCCACAGCGGGAGAGGGAGAAGCAGGCTTCCCGCTGAGCAGGGAGCCAGATGCAGGGGACCTGATCCCAGGAGCTGAAGGCAGACTTAACCAACTGAACCACCCTGGTGCCTCTAGATAGGAAAATATTTAAAGATTGATAATAGGAGAAATGAGTAATCCAGTGAAGTCGATGGAAGTGTCTATTGGCTCGAACCATGGACAGCTTGGTAATACTTTTTTACTTAGGAAATTTCACTGGTAGGAATTTACAGATAGAATTGTACAGATGTCCAAAGAAATATATTCAAGGTCATTCTTTTAACCATTGGTTATAAATAGCAAGAAAGTAGAAATAATCTATCCACTGATAATAGTTATACATAATAGTGATAGCTAACATTTACTCAGCATTTACTTTGTGTGAAGTACTATTCTGTGTACTTCTTATATATTTTAAAAAATATTTTATTTATTTATTTGACAGAGAGAGACAGTGAGAGAGGGAACACAAGCAG
>JAQQSY010002165.1:0-13864 GCA_028646535.1 Procyon lotor
AAAAAAAAAAAAAAAAAGATCAAAGTTACCATGTTAAGAATCAGCACTTCAACAAGTATCACATGATCTCTGATATGAAGAATTGGAGAGGCAAGGCGGGAGGTTGGGGGTTGGGGGTGAGAAATGAAACAAGAAGGGATGGGGAGGGAGACAAACCATAAGAGACTCCTAGACTCAAGAAACGAACTAAGGGTGGCCGGGGGGGAGGGGTGGGGGGGTAGGGATAGGGAGGCTGGGTTGTGGACATTGGGGAGGGTATATGCTGTTAAGTGCTGTGAAATGTGTAAGCCCGAAGATTCATAGACATGTACCCTGGGGCAAATAATACATTATATGTTAATAAAAATTAAAAAAAAAAAAAAAAAAAAAGAATCAGCACTTCATCTTCCAGGACCACGGAAATATTTACGTACCCGTCCCAACTGTATCCTTCAGTGCCCAACAGAGGGCAACAACTGTTTTCTTAAATGAAACTCTTAGTGTGTGCACTCCCTCACACACACACACACACACACACACACACATGCATGTGTGCGTGCGTGCAAAGTGAACTCATAAAGCCACTGGGGTTTTTTTTTTCTTATTGGCTCAAGTAACACAAACAGAATCATTATTATTACTTTTTAATCATTAGAGTAATGAAGTTCCAATTTTGCCCAAAGCTAAAATCAGAATATATAAAATAGAAGAGATCAAATATTTTCATTTCCAAGTTAAACGCAGGTCAACATTTTGCCCCTACCCGAAAGCTGGACGCTAATACGCCAGTACTCTGTAAGCTCTAAGCCTGTGCTGATCGGGTGCCTCCAGACACACGTGGCCACCGAGCACTTCGGATGCAATTAAGGCCAACTGAGAGGGCTCAGAAATGTGAAACATACACCAGAGTTTGAAGATTTAATATGACATAAAGAACTGCTCATTAATTTTTAAAATACTGACTGTATATTAGAATAATAACATTTTGGAAATCTGGAGTCAAGCAAAATATATCAAAATTAATTTTACCTGTTTCTTTTAACCTTTTAACGCGACTATTATAAATTTTAAAAATTACACACTGGGTCACATCTATGAGAAGAGGCTGGTCTATTTCTATTTGGGCAGATCTGCTCTAGAAGAATACTAAAATGAACAACACATATCACATAAAAATTTTAATTTTAATTGCTAAAACTCATGCATATTGTCGTCTTCATCGTATAAAAATGGGATTTGGTCTTTACATGTATGGCCACAGGTGGACTCTGCCAGATCTCCTGGCTTCCTCCAGTCACCCAACCTGGCTCCCTCACCTCCCAGGGAGGAAAGAGCCAGCTGGGGAGTGCATGGAGCCCTTCTCCCCAACTCCACTCCCAGGGCAGGCTCAGGACTTACTGGAGAGAAGTCATTCCTTTCAACCATTCCTGCAGAGTAAAATAACCCATGTTTTGTGCATCCAATTTCCAAGCTAGCACAAGCATAACTACCTGTATAAAAACAAACAAACAAAAAATTAGAAAGGCCAATCAAATCAGAATGACATGTCTCAGGAATTAAAACATATCAATAACTTTCCAAATGCGTATGTGTACAGTAGTTTAGTCACTGAAATATGAGCAGAGGAACTTCAAAAATGAGTTCTAGCTCGGAAGACATATAAAAAAAGTTCGGTCATTAGTCTGTTGACAAAGGCTCGGAGGAACATGAACTCTTACGACGCATGATGACGGAAGTGTAAAGCCATTAACTTCTCTAGAGGGCAATTCTGCAATATTTACCAAAATTAAAACCAGTTATTGACTTAGCAATTCCACTTACAGAAAGTTATCTGCTAGATATACTGCACATGTACACAAAGATGTTATTATTCAACAGTATTTTCTGCAGTATTCCTTATAGTAGCAAAAGACTGAGAACAACCAAACATCTACTAATAAGAGCCTAATTAAATACTTCCTTGTTGAATGCTTTCCACACAAAGAAATATGCCACCATTAAGACAAATGAAGTAGAGCCATCAGCAGAAAGGGGAACAATCTCCAAGGTTTATTAGGTGAAAAGAGCAGGTGCAGAGCAGAGGGCTAAAAAAATTAAAAGGTGGGTGGTAGGTCATGTATACTAGTAGAGCTGTATCACAAACACGTAAGAATGTTTGTGTATTTAACGGTATAAGCTGGAAGAAAATTATCTGAAACGTTCCACTTAAAAAGCGCGGCACCCGGCCCGAGCAGAGGCTGAGGGGCCCAGCCCAGTCACCTCTCACTGGGGCACCACTCTGGCTTCGTGGGAACCTTCGGAAACTCTGTAGGTGTCAGGAACTCTGACAACTCTAGTTTATGGCACAGCTTATCACTCGGCGGCTTTAGAGAAAAGCCGGCCCACAGATCCCGAGGGGGATTTTAATAAATGCCTAAAGGTCTAAAGTCAACGTTTCCAAGGTACACCCAGCTTCAGACTGTCCAGGGCTCCGCACAGCGACAGAGCTGACTCTACACATCCACGACTGGGGAAGAGGACGGAGCCCTCCCGTCCTGTCTACCTCAAAGACCCAACATGAGATGAGGAGTAACTAAAAAAGAAAGTAGGTCTGCCCTAGACGGGTGGAGAAGAGGGATGGGGATTTGCTAGGACCATCCCACCACCCTGTGGGGCTGCTTCTCTCTGGACGGTTGTCCATACCTAAGGGACACCCAAGTCCTGAACTGGGGAAATACACTGATGAATGGCTACATGTCCATTTGTTGTAAGAACGATGACAAAAAACAACGGGAAGAAAACAGATGTCTCTGAGAAAGTTGGCCAGGGACGAGCATATCCATGTTTGGCATCTGATTTCTTCACACCGGACGCGAAGGCTTCATTTCAGCTACCAGAAGAACTTCCCCCAACGTTAATCCACCATCCATTTGGCCCCACGGGGTCAGATGGTGATGTTAAGAGGATGATATAACATGAAAAAAGTAAGGCAAGCAGTCAATTAGAAATCACTCGATGATTTAATTAACCTCGGAGAGACAAGGCAGACATTAAGTACTTCAGAACAACAGATTAAGGAGATTCACAAAGTCTGTCCTTTTATTTGCCAACAAGCTAGTTTGTAGACTAAAAATGTCCAGTTTTGCCTCATTTATAACTGCAAAATTAATGAAAAGCTTTCTCTTCATGCTGACTTCATAGTTTTCCACCTCGTAAATTATTATCTGTGAGAAACCAGTTGATTCTCTAAGCCCTTTCATCGAATCTCAATTACATCAGTACATGTCAATTTAAAGTCGCTGGGTTTTTTGGATTAAAAAATCTAGATTACTAGGTAGATTACTAGCACTCACTAGTAAACCAATGTTTCTACATATTACGCACATCATCACAAAATATCATTGCTTAATAGGTTAAAAATTTTTAACTTAAGAGATCAGGGGGCTACTCAGAAGAACTTCCCAAGAACTTAAATGTTCTCCCAAATACTTACACGTTAGTGGATTCCTCCCCATCCCTCAGTTTTTCTTAGAATTCTGACTCTGGCATATCAATTTACCTAGGTGAAATAACCCACATTTTCTAATTCAAACTTAGTATGTTCTTAAACAATATGTATACTCAATCCTCTATCGAAAAGATTTAAAGTTCACATAAACACTCATTAAGTTAAAACAATGGTTAGGACACAGAAACACACACACACACACACACACACACACACACACACACACACAAATATGCAAGAAATGTAGCTAAAAAGCCAAGTTGGTATTTGCAATGAGTATTTCTTTACACAAAATGGACCTTCTCTTACAGTAGCTAATCAGGACGCTAATTACTTAAACAAAGGATTTTGCTGTTGCCTTAGTAAATGACAGCACATTTGAATTTTACAAGCCTGCTTAAATTTCATAAGCTGCAGGTCTCAGGCAAGGTGAGGGCTTTACAATCTACTTTTAAAGTGTTTTCAAGTGCTAAGTCAACAGTGCAGATAAGCCTTTAAAAAACTATCTCACCACTTAAATTTTCAAATGTTAACACTTCCAATATTGGGATGCATTCACAATTGATGCATATCAGAGTTGACTCAGTAACACGTTTTTCTTTCTTAGTGACGATATAAAACACAACTTCTGTTAGTGGTGTCTTAGAACTGAAGCACGGTAATAAATACTTCAGGATAATATTCTGAATTCGGTCTCCTGGTCTTCAGTGTGATTTGATATTTCAAGACTATTTCTTTTCCTACAGAAATCGAGAACTAAAAGCCTCAGCGGTGTTCCCCAAAAGGACAGTAACAGCAGCTCTCCGTTACTGAGTACTGGTACGTGAAGAACCAGAGTAAGAGCAGCACTCACTCCCCTCCAAGAGGCCTTCCCCACCCCTGGGAGTAAAGAGCTCCCGCAGTGCCTCTTACACTGGCGGCCCAGGCCTGACCCTGGCCTCCCCATCTACTCCCCTCCGGGCCCCGCCGGCCCCCTCCCATCTAGGCTGACAACTGTGCTCCTTTGGGTCTGCTCTCAGCCCCAACTCACTCTCACCCCTCTTACCATTCAGTCCAGAGAATACTCTGCCAACCTCAGCCCAGCCACCATCAGGAAACTTCCTTATGAAGCCGGGGAAGTTCTTCTCTGTGTCTCTGACCAGTCTATGGGCCACATCAGGCAAACACTCTTTATTGGCCCAGCTGTCCCTAAACCTTAACAGCAAGCTGAATAATTTATTAAGATCCCTGAACTAGATCATATTAAAATAAAAAATACAAGACAGAAATCCATGTAATGAGCTAAAGGCTCTTTAGAAAATGTAAAGCGTTGGGAGGAGTGGGGGGAGGACAGAGGCCCAGAAATGTTAAGGGTAAAGAAAAGTTTTAAGAAAAAAGTGTGAGGTCTTCATTTCTAGTTGTCTTTAAGAACATGACACATACATGGGCACCAGTGATCTTGCCAAGAAGAGTCTGAATGAAGGGGATGATCTCCTGAGATCTCTTCTAGATCATAAATTCATTTGGGAGTGAAGACATATTTGTTAAATTGGAGGCTAATGCAATATTAGACCGCATAGTTAATGAGCCAGGGCACTTGTACGAGTATCATTTTTCATTTTAGTGTAAGAGAGATGATGTAGGAAGAGGAAAAACTATTCAACAACACCATGATGATAAGAACTAAGAAAAAATAATTTAGCATATAAAGTAACTTCTAATTAAATTTTTTTAAGGACCTACTTAGGGCCTTTACACACTAAAAAGCAATCCCTGTGTTAAATTCAATCAGAAGTGAAAGAGCTATGAAAAACTCTTGATAATTACAACCTACTCAAAACCCTGATGAGTAATTATTCAAAGATCTTGGTAAACTCTACGTGAGGCTAGAATAACTGCAAGGGGGACGGAGAGACCGGGACTCTCCATCCGACCAGGGACTCAGTCTCCCGGCTGATCTCTCCCTGGAGGCACGCACGTCCTTACCACCTTCCAAACATCTGGTTTAATCACTGTATTATCACCGTGCCTTTCAGATACAAAGATGTAGACAAGAAAAAAAAGGTCTGACTGGTCACACCATACCAATCACAACAAAATAGTATGCTTAGAAATCAAACGAGAATTGGAACTTGCTACCTAGATTGCCTCACAAAACCAACACCCCGTTGCTTCTTTCCTGTTGCTTTCTTTGTCGAGGGACAAGAGAGGTGAGGAAAACAGTCAACTGATTCGCCCAACTTAATAGGCTAGACTTACATTTTCTGGTTCGACACCAATGTCTTCACAGAATTTCTCCATGCCTTCAGGACCAACGACATCATCAGTACCTGCGATGAAATGCAACTTTACATAAATTAAATTGCACCACGTACGCTATTACTCCTATAGTAGTATTATACAGTTAAAATATTATTAAACTAAAACCAAATAACACTTACGGGCCATAGTCCTTTCTGAAAAAAAGAAGCCACCAAGTATAAACTAGAAAATATTCTGGAATTTCTGTTTTTATTTGTTTGTTTTTAAGGATTCTGCTCTGCACAATCATTTAAGTCAATTTATTGCCACATCTTCCAACCTATGGACACAGGCTACACATAATTTGCATCTAAAGATGAGGCTACCTGTGTTCAACTCCTGCTCTTTCGAGTAGCTTACAGCTTTATCTTATTTTGGTAATAATTTCAATAAATAAAACAATCTCCGGAAACGTAACGGAGAACCACATAACATTCTTTACAAAATTAACTGGGAAATAACATAATTGCTTCTCTTCTGTAGGAAAAAAGCAAGTAATCCTTCTGTTCTTGATAAGGCAATAATGCCTCTTTCTTCCCACTCTGGCTTGAGCTCTGGTTCCTAAAAGAACTGCCTACACGTTCCATCTCTACTTTATCTCCCATTCATTCTTCAACCACTGCAATTTGGTTTCTGCTCCTCTCTCTCTCTATTGAAACTCTTCTTGCCAAGGTCACCACCAACACCTTCGTTGCCAAGTCTAACAGACAGCGGTTTTTATTTTATCTGACCTCTCTGTGATATCTGAAACTCTCAAGTTCTTTCTTCACGAAATTTGCCTCCTCCCACAGCTTCTGGAAGTACCCTCTCTCATCTGGTTTTCCTCCTACTTCTCTTTGGGCTTCTTAATGCGTTCCTTTGCTTTCTCCCCACTTGTTAAATCTCTCGTGCAGAGTTCCGTCTTGAAACCTCTCCTAGTCCATTCTATACCCTCTGCCAAGGAAGTTTCAAGGGCGCTCGAGCTCTCCGGCCCACGCTTTCCCCCTTAGCTTGGGACTGCCTACCACATCCTGTTGAACGGCCACAGCTGAACTCATCTTCTGCCCCGAGCTACCTCCTGCATTTCACATTTTCGGCCACCACCTCACTGCCTAGACCATCTCTCCGTGCCATGCCGGCTTATCCCTCTCTAGTCTGTCTCGACTGGTGGCCCCACCAGAAAACAGAAACCCGGGAGTCATCCTGGACTCTTCCCTTCTCCTTTGCTCTCTCCACGTCTGGTCAACTAGTGGGTGCGATGCCAATTTTTCCTTCCAAATATTTCTGAATCGTACCTAGCCTGTACTGGCCTGTTCGGGCTTTATCCTCTCACACAGATGACCACAGCAGTCTCCTCGGGATCTCCCGAATTCCATAGCCCCGTGCCCCCTGACCCATCCTGCACACGGCCACCTAAAGGGGTCATCCCGGGCACAAATCCCAAGCTGGCTTCAAGTCCTTCGGTGGCTCCCCACTCCCTGATGGAGGGATCCTTTGGTTGAAGTCCAAAGCCTGGCACATCCGACAAAGTTCTCTATGATCTAGAGCCTCCCTTCCTCTTCAACCTCCAATCTTTCCACCTTCAATGCAAGTTTCTTGGAAAGAAATGAAGCAATAAGCAGTCCTCAATGAATTAAAACTGAGCCCCAGAAACACTTATCTGTGGTTTGCTCTGCACACGGGTCCTGCCACACACCTAACACCACACTGTTCTTTGTGGCCTCAGTTATCTTCTTCTCCCTTCCCCATGTTAGCTGGCCCGCTTGTTCGGTCTTGAAGACTGAAGCCAGACAGGGAGTCCTCCCCTCCCCGCCCCCCACTTCAGAGGCCGGGAGAGACAGTACTCTGTGACCCCACCATGCCAGGAGTGCTCTTCTCATGTATGGCACCCGGCTCCTCTGTCTCTCCCCCTTAATTCCTCCAAAGTAAGAGCTACTGCATTTCTAGTGCAACCTCAGCACACCACCTGGCATGGAGCAGTTGCTTTTAGAAAGGGTCCTGAATGAATGAATGAATGAATGAATGAATGAATGAATAGCGGAATATAGGAGTCACTCTACCATCTTCGCACAGCCTCTAGATCGAGCAAGTCCTGCAGAATCCACCATCTTCATGAGTCTCAGTTTACCCAGGTAATATTTACTGGACATACTGTGGACCTATGCAGTGAGGTGGTTGCTAAAGATGAAGAAAACATGGTCCCTGCCCTCCAAGAAGAAAGAGCATAGGAGTATTTTTTTTCCCTTTCTTTTTTTTCTTTTCTTCTCTCTCTCTCTTTCTTTGATTTTATTTATTTGACAGAGAGAGACAGAGAGGGAACACAAGCAAGGGGAGTGGGAGAGGGAGGAGAGCTGAGCAGAGAGCCTGATGTGGGGCTCAATCCCAGGACCCTGGAACCATGACCTGAGCCGAAGGCCGCCACTTAACGACTGAGCCACCCAGGCGCCCCCCCCCCTTTTTTTTAAGTAATCTGTACACCCAATATGGGGCTTGAACTCAACCCAGAGATCAAGAGTTGTACGCTTAACCAACTGAGCCAGCCAGGCGTCTCAGGAGTAATTTCAATATAAAATAATGATAAACAGAGGCGCCTGGTGGGCACATGGTTGGTAGAGCCCACGACTCTTGATCTTGGGGCCGTGAGTCCAAGTGCCACCCTGGACATAGAGATTACCCAAAAAAAATAAAATCTTAAAAAAAATAACAATAATAAACCACAAGAAATGTATAAGGTGGCTGTCCTCAACAAAAGGTGAATATTAAAATCACCTAGAGGGCTTGCTGGAAAGTCTTATGTCTTTTCTCTGCTTCAAAGCCTTGGCTCCCCTCAAGTCAAACTCGGGCCCTTCCCCTATAACGTGGCCACAGCAAATATTTTTTCTGCATGCTGTTATTCTCCTTTTCATCACAAATGTGCTGTTTTGTTACAAGACGTTTTGTTTCTTAGATTCAAATCTATTACCCTTTTCGGGGATTTTCTTTATTCTCCTTTTATTTTACAGGTTTTTCTATGTATTCCTAATTTTCTTATCTTGATTACTGGGGGGAAAGCATTGTTCAAACAAAAATTTTAAAAATGAAATCTTTAAATAATACTCACCTATTAAATATTAAGATACTAATAAAAGTTATTATCCAAAGAAAAGATTACTGCATTTTTAATCGTTATTTTTTGCTACCTTAATAAACATGATACAAAATGTCATGTAAAAGTGAAAGTGAAAAAAAATCAGAAAGCAAGTTTCCCCTCCAACCCCTCGCTACTCCCCAGAGACAATCATTTAATCAATACTCCTTTAAATAGCCTTCCCAAAATAAGTCACTTATAGAATTCCACAGGCATGGAATAGGTACTTGTTTATTTGCTGTTTCTGTTTGTCCATGAAATTCTCTGTGGCTTTCCAGGGAGAGTCTGATCATTCCATCTCCAGCCAATGTTCATTTTTGCCTCCTCCTTTCCAATTACTTATTCCCCATTCTTTCCATCTCTGGTCTAACAGCACTGGCTCCTCATTTCGAAAACAATGGCAAATAAGCATCGCTAAGGTGAGCATCCTTCTCTCATTCTTCACTCAAATGAAAACACATTCAGCATTTTACCATCTGACAGGCTACGAGTTCTGGCTCTGAGGGTGCGTATACTCACACGTGTGCCGTCAGGTAAATAGTCTGCAAATGACACATGAATATAGCCGCACGGGAAAACGCTCCAATGGACAAAGTCAGGGCATAATAGACTACAAAGAGAAAGGTGTCCTCTCCCTTTTTTTTTTTTAAAGATTTTATTTATTTATTTGGCACACAGAGAGATCACAAGTAGGCAGAGAGGCAGGCAGAGAGAGGGGGAGAAGCAGGCTCCCTGACAAGCACAGAGCCCGATGTGGGGCTCAATCCCAGGACCCCGGGATCATGACCTGAGCCGAAGGCAGAGGCTTCAACCCACTGAGCCACCCAGGCGCCCCTGTCTTCTCCCTTTTACCAGTCCGGCACATATCCTCTGGGACCTTCATGCTCTCATACTTAGGTATGCGCAAATACACAATGAAATCACTTTTAAGTCTGTTGACACACAAGGGTTCACGCTGGGCCTGTAAATCCTGCACCTCGCTTTGGCCCCCACGCGTACCTGGTGGTCTCCCCGGGCCAGAGCCCGCACACACACTCTGCTAGGGGCCTGTCTTCCAACACCCCGCTGCACGGAAGTGCGTGTACGGGTCACCATGCTGGCCACTGTCCTACTACTGTCAAGATTCTGGCGCTGAGATCCAAGAAGAGTTCTCCTGAGGAAATATCCACCCATTCCTATTTTGCTAAGAGCTTTTGTTTTTAGGAACAGACTCTTTTTTTTTTTTGGTATCTACTGAGAGGACCCCGTGAGAGGTAGTTGCAGATGTGAAAGAAAAAGTTATTTTATAATTCTTTTAAAAGTCATGTCTTCGGTTTCCATTGGAAAGGGCTTTTCTGCCATAACCTTTCCTTGAGCCTGGCAAGGCGCCTGCGCAAAGGGCCCTGGTGGGTCCAGCCTGACTTTCCCGCCTTGTCCACCCTCTAGTCTGGCCACCGACGCCTCTCTCTGCCAGCATTCGTCCCAGAGACGATGCTTCTCGGTCTGTTGGCCTGAATACACTCCAGAGCCGGGCCCCCAGCAGGCCCTCAGAGGAGGTTTGCTGAGGTATACATGCGGCCATCATGTTAGGTTCTCTAGGATTTTTCCTTTCTTCCAGATTCTATGCCTGTCCTAATTGTCCTAGTCCAAGTGTCCTAGAGACACTTGCATCTGTTGTTTCTAAAAAGCAAGTTTTTAACTGTATGACTTGCAGTGGCACGACTCTGCCCAAAGTAGTAGTTTATCCTAAAAACCATAAAATACAGCTTGTCAACCAACACTATTTAAAAGATACCCATAATTCTGCTATTCAAAACAATTTTTCTTTTTTTGCCACGATCTTTCTCGTGCCCACACTGAGATTTAGTTGTAATCACACTGTCATTGGGATTAGGATTGCACTTTCACTAAGTTTATCAATTCACGTGTAGAATTTAGCCATCTTAATTCTACCATTAAGAACCGAGAATTCTTAATTCCGAATATGCAACTGGCTAACACAAGATAGGTTAGAGGTGAAGCATGAAGGAGATAGTTTTAAAAAGCTGTATCGAAAATCCTAGGCTGCGGATTGCCCTGGTAACAAGCTAGTAGAGATATATTAGGAAGGCAGATACACTGACAATAATCTAAAAAAAAGTAGTCCTCCCACTTCCCCTACCATCTTAAGCAGGGCCACTCATAAATACATTTAACCTTTTCCATGGGGGCCCCAGGCCCTCACAGGGAAGCTTCCATAATGCCAGCATGCTGCATCCCTGAGGCAAACGAGGCCACACTGTCCCCTATGTTGTCCGCAGCCTCTGTTCCCTTGCTGACAGACCACTTGGTCACTTAGCATCTACTCCTGGTCCTTAATCTCATTCTGGTGACCCAAACACAATCCTGTCACAGAACTTAATCCAAAACAGAAACGAAGGGCCTGGAGCCAGGACTCGGGAGAACTTCTATGACTTACATGTATGTGAGCTTTCTTCGAACTCTGACATCAGTGTTGGCACGTGTTTGGCTTACTTCCTTATTCTTAGACAGACTTCAGAAAGTGGAAATTACTGGGTAAATTGCTTCGGTAAAACTGGTTATTTTTCATCCTAATGAGAAGAACTGGACTCCAGTTTCAGCTGCAGGGCTAAATAGCACTCCTCAACCTTCCTTCCTCAAGTCCCCGAGAACTCAAGTACCAAAGTACAAAAGGGAGTTAACCTCTAACCACAGAGACCCAGAGAAAAGAGCCCCCAGTGGAGTAGGTTTCATTTATTAAATCTCTGAGAATCAGAAATGGAGCCGATCAGGATTTGAAAAGGGGGGGAAGCTGCATCCTAGACTGTGTGAAGGGGTGCTGGGGCGAACCAGCCAGGGAGAAGCGGGGAGGAGGAGAGCTCAGGCTGCAGGGGCCACGGGCAGTGGGGGGCAGGGTAAGGAGTGGAACAGAGAACTCTGGGAAGAAGGGAAGGGGCCCCCAGTGAGACAACTACACCACCAAGGCCCCTAGTGCCCCTCCACCCAGCCCGGATGAAAGTGCACCGAGTCCAGCCCATGCCAGCTGCTCTTTCCCAAGGAGACCGAACTCACCACGGGCGGTAAAGCCTTCCTCTTTGGGAAGGGGCACCCCAACCCCCTGCCCGGCCCCTCGCAACCTCCCAGCCTGCCCCTGCAGACTCATCCCACGGCACAACCTGACCGTCACCCTGGGCCATCTCACCATTTGCTTTTCTTGCATAATGATGTACAGCTTTTATTCATGTACTTGGGATATTAGAAGGGAAAGCAGGTAGCAGCTGGAGCTCCTGATTAGTCCCAATTTCAAGCCATTTTCCCAACTAACACAGGAAAAGAAGACAAAATGGGGGTGGGGAATAAAAACAGGGATGGCCACACCCACAAAGACTTTGCAAGGATGAACTGCAAGCAACCACCTGGCAGGGATTTCAAGGAACCTAAAGAATGTGGCTTAATCTTTATCCCAAATGTCACCTTCCTGAGCCAGAGAAAAGCAAACAAGGAAAACTGTAGCCTGCTCTTTTTTTTTTAATCGAAGATTTTTTTTTTTTTTACAGAAAGAGAGAGATCACGAGTAGGCAGAGAGGCACGCAGAGAGAGAGGGGGAAGCCTGCTCTCTTTTTAAAGGACACAGAAATGTGGCCATACCATGGAAAAATGATGTTTGTTTGTAAAGGATGACACACACACAAACACACACATACACACACAAATCAAAATAGCTGTGCTCTGATGGCAGAATTAAGTATACTTTTTGTCCCTTTAAAACTTCCTTTTCATAACCTACTTCCATAAAAATCAATGTGAACCAAGAAAGGAAAAAACTCTTCATAATCAAAGTGATACAACTATGAGAAAACCACTTTCAGCACTCAAGTATCAAACACCTGGCAAAGGGCCAACCATTTTTCCTAGGAATACAAAATGTCTTCAAGAGATTCACTTTCTCATGATGTAACATGGAAACACATACATTCTAATACTATGTTAAGTATTTGTACTGAGGTCCATGCCCTGCAAACAAAATCCAGCTCAAACTAGGTCAAGTCATGAAGGAGAATTCATTAGAAAGATATTGGAGTAGCTCCCAAAAATCAAAAGACCTACAAGGCATCAGGATCACACTTTCCAATCTACCACCAGAAGAGACAATGCTCTTCTAGCTTCACTCTGAAAATCCTGGGGAATTTTATCTGATTGGTCTGGCCTGAGTTACCTGCCAACCGCTGAAACAACTTCTGCGGCCAAAGGGACAAGGTTCTTACCAGAAAACGAACAGGGTGAGGTAGGGGTGGGATGCAGGGGGGCAGGGGCAAGATCAGATCACAGGAGGAACCCTCAAACAAAAGGGTGTGCAAACCAGTTACGAAAATGTCCTGTTTAAGTACAAAGGAGGCTGTTAAGCTCATGAAGAGGATTCGAAGATGAACAGCAAGAGCTGTCAGATGGCAAGGCAGAGAGAAAACACTCCAAGTGGAGGAACGGCAACGAGTTAGCTGAGTTGTAACTGGAGGGAGCAGGGAGTTTGCAGCAGGGGGCGAGGCTAGTGCGGACTGTTAGGGAACAACATGTCTGATCTGCCCGGTGTTTTGTTTTTTTTTGTTTTTTAAATAAGACCACAGGAGGTCCATGAAACCTAGCTGGGAGCAGAGACAGAGGATAAGAAAATCAGCTGGGGGCGCCTGGGTGGCTCAGTGGGTTAAAGCCTCTGCCTTCGGCTCAGGTCATGATCTCAGGGTCCTGGGATGGAGCCCTGTATCGGGCTCTCTGCTCGGTGGGGAGCCTGCTTCCCCCTCTCTCTGCCTGCCTCTCTGCCTACCTGTGATTTCTCTCTCTCTGTGTCAAATAAATAAAATCTTTAAAAAAAAAAAAAGAAAAAAGAAAATCAGCTTAAAAGGGGCTGAAATTGTCAAACATACAGGCTGTGAGAGGGCCAGAAACACAGCAAAGAGGAAGAGCGGAAGAGCCTTCAGCTCAAACTTGTCTGGAAATACTCCTTTTCTCTTTCCACAGCACACAGCCACAGTGACAAA
>JAQQSY010002167.1:0-13864 GCA_028646535.1 Procyon lotor
CGCATTTCCAAAAGCGGCCATCCTCTGAGCCGTCCCCTCAGTGACCCCCGTAGTCCTGGAAAAGGTGACACCACAGCTGCCATCTGGGGGTGGAATGGCCCTGAGACCCCTCGGAGGGGCGGGCAGGCCCAGAGGCCGCCAGGAACGGCTCCGTGGATGCGTGCCCTCTGCAGGAAGCACCCAGAAGAAAGGCCTTGTGGGCAGCAGGTCCTCAGGTGCTGGAGAAGGGGTCCCGGGGTCGCCCTCCCACCCCTCAGCCCACGGAGGCTCAGGCCAGTTTCTCTCCGGTCTCTGCAGGAGCTGCCAAGGGATGGCCGGCCTGGGGCTGCCCCAGCGACTCTGCAGCCCGCTCTCTGGTGGTGGCTCCCCCTCCCCGCCCGGCCCACTCCACCCACGGCACCCGTGCGCGCGTCCCACGCGTGGTCGCTTCCTGCTCACGCGGCCTGATTGCCGGCCTCACAGAGACCCTTTAGTTCTGCACTTAGCTGGGACAGATGTGTCCGGATGCAGGGCTGGGGGCCTGACATGGTCCCCCGTCTCCGTGCTCCCGGGAGATTAGCAGCTAGAAGGGCTGCCCGGAGGACACCAATGGCCCGGTTTCCACTGATGCCGGTGAGCTGGGCCATAGCCGACACCACCCGGCCCTGGCTGGGGGGCAAGCCACAGGGTTCCGTCAGGACCCTGAGGGACAACCTGGCCATCTCTCCCTCTGGGCTGGACTGCCCCTCTCCCTCCCTGTCCCCCAGCCCTACCTCATGGGAAAGCGTCAGCAAAGGGCCCCAGGAAGCCCACTGGGTTCTTTCCGCAGACCAGGGTGCTCAGCCTACTCCTGGCGGGACCGTCGAGGCTGCGGGCAGAACCCCCCAGGCGGGGTCCCATTCAGACAGGGGCATCGCTGTTTGGGACAAAGCTCCCGTGGTGTTCGCAGGGCAGATTAGGCCCGGGCGACCAGAGGGAGGGGCAGCTGCTGTGCGTAGCTCGTGTGAGAGGAAGAGCCCCTGGGCCTTTTGCCCCTTCAGCCTGGGGGAGAGCCAACCTCCCAGAAGAAAGAAAACAGAGCCCGTGCCCCCAGAGGGCCCCCCACCCGGCCTGGGCTCACCCCACCCCGCATCTGTGGCCGGCTCCCGAGGAAGACGTCTGCTGAGGAGGCCAGGCCGGCACAGCAACCCCCAAGGGAAGCTCCCCAGGGGACGCGGCTGGCGGGCAGCACAGGGGCAAGGCCTCCCGGCCCTGACGCTCCCAGCCTTGTCCAGGGGTCCCCGGGAGGCAGGTGCAGGCCAGCTGCCCACGGCACGTGTCTCTGCCCCAGAGGTGAGCTGCACAAGCACCCGCCAGCTCCCAGGCGAGGGAACCCACCCGAGAGCTCGCATGCTGCAGGGCCCGGAGCGAAGCGGTGCCGAAACCTCTTCCTGGTGGCCTGTAGCTCCTTGCCAAAGGGTTTCTTCGTCTGTGGCGTGGCCTCTGCCTGGGGCAGCTTCCCTGGGGACGGTTCTTCCAGAATCAGCACGCGGCTGGGTCTCGTTTTCCTCTCTAGTCCCCTGGTCTTCGCCTTCTAACCGAGCGCGTAATTCAGTGCACTTGGGGCAGCAAGCAGGACGCCTGGGTCCGCACCTACACCTGTCTACACCGGGCCTAGCAGGCAGTGTCCGGGCGGCCCGCCCCTTGAGCGCCAGCGGGGGCCCCACACCGGCCTCCCCGAGCCCCGTGTGCACACTGCTCCACGATGAGACGAGAAGCCGGGAGGCAGACTGCCTCTGTCCTTCTGGTCGGCGTCCCCTGCCCGACCGTCTAGGCCCACCTGCAGCGGGGCTCAGCCGTGGAGTGTGCGCCCACCGCACACATGCACGCCCCTCACCTGGGCTCTGGGGATCTCCGGGAACCCCCACCCGCCCGCCCACCGCTGCCTCAGACACGGCGGCTGAGCGAGGCCCCCGGCTCCCCGCCGCACGGCAGCGGCCCACTCCCAGCCGCTCCCTACCAGGCGCCGAGCAGGAACACGGCTGCGGCTGCGCTCCCGCCCGCACAACCTCCCAGCCGCCTCCGCTGAGTCAGCGAGGGTCGAGCTCGGCCCCTCGGGCACAGCGAGGGGATTCGGGAGATGAGTGCTGACGAGCGCCACTTCCCACCCAGCGAACGTGCGGCCAGCTGCCTGCGGGTGGGCACACCACCGGGAGGGGGGCACTGGCAGGCGCCGGGGGCCCCGCCGTGGCCTATGCGGAAGCAGACAGAGGCATCTGCCCCCAGGCCCCTCTGCTGTCTGCAGGGGAGGACCCGGTGCACAGGCAGGTGGGCGGGGGTCAGTTCCGGCGGGACACGCTCGTCCGAAGTGGGGAGCCTCTGCGCCCTCACGCCCAGCGCACAGCAGAGCCTCGGGGCGTGCGGGCCCCTCCGTGCACAGACGCAGGACGGAGCCCAGGCTGGGAGCCCAGGGGCCTCTGCCCAGGGTCCCGAGGCTCAACTCCCACAGACACCAGCCAGGAACACGGCCACTGGGAGGCCCAGGTCCCTCCATCCCGTGAAGGCTGCTCCGCACGGGCCGGCAGGCGGGTGCCCTCTCACACAGGTACCCTGGTCACCTGGCCGAGCCCGCCGTCCCCCCACCCGGGGCAGTCCCGGCCCAGGGAGCCGGCGCAGGGAGGTGCCCAGAGCGCTCCAGAGGCAGGGCTCGGCCCTCCGGCTCCCACCCGCGGGAGCACAGCCGCAGCACCGCCAAACCCCCGCCTCGGGAGCAGTTCCTCTTGTGCCTGCGGGGCCCCCGGCAGGTTCTCCGAACGAGGCGTGACAGCAGCCCAGGCGGACGGCGGCGGACGCCCCGCCCCGTGCGCTCACGGCAGGAGCTGCCAGGGACGGGGCCCTAACAAGCTTCAGGAGCGGGATGACTGGAATCACAAAGTATGAATTTTTATGAGTCTAATAAATCACTCCACTTTTCCTGTGTTTGATGTTTCCCAGCCCTTTGAATGCTGGAAAAGGCCGACTGCAATGAGACGGGCCGGCCCCCGACTTGAGCAGTGGCCACGAACAAGGAGCCGGGGCAGCAGGAGACCCTCCCGGCACCCAGGACGCCCCCACTCTGCACCCCAAGGCCACGGGCTTGTCGGGAAGCTCTTGGGAGGGCCCTGCCTCCCCTCTGCTCGGAGACCGGCCCACCGGAAGGCCTTGTGGGACCCCTCTGGCGGGGTCTCCCAGTCAGAACCGGCTCGGGTGGCGTCGGGGGTCCAGGCACCACAGGGACAGAGGCGCAGAAGGACCCCAGAACCCAGGGCAGGGGGTGCGACGGGCAGTGGCCCGCGGGTGCTGGCCACCGGCCTTCCTGCAGCCCCGTCACCCCCACGCCGGGGATCGGCCGCTGACAGGTACCGGTTACCAGATCACAGAGGCGGCCGACAGGCCATACGTCAGCGAGCGGCCGGCGGCTCGGCAGCCTGACGAGCGTGGGTAGCTCGCTGATGACAAACAACCGCTGTCAGCCGCCCGTCCCCCAGCGGGCCGTGTTCGCCGTCGTCCCCACTACCTGGTGTTTAATGACGACACTGTCAGCCCGAGACGCGGCGCCGACGCTGCCGCCGCCTGTCAGGCCCTATTAGAGGAAAGATTGAGACCCTGCTCTTCTCAAACCCACCCAAGCAACACAAGCCGCTAGTCCCTATAATTATTGTGCGCCAGCCATCGATCGTGCCGACACCTGCCCCGACCGTATGAAATGGGAGTAGATCGCTCCATGACAGTCGCTATAGATTACGGGGGTGGGTCGTCCCTCCCCTTTAACCACGTTGCTACGAGAGGAAGAGGGGAAGCGAGCCCGTCTCACCGCCCACCCACCCGGGGGCCCGGGACGCAGGGCAGGGAGGCCCGCCCAGCCCCAGGAGCACAGGAAGCACCCCTCCCCGCCACCGGGAGGGTCAGGGCGGCCCCGTGGCAGGCAGCAAGGAGAATCCGGGCAGGGAGAGAACCCCCGGGCCCGGCACTCCAAGTGAGGGGGCGGCGGCCCTGCACCACGAGGACGCCCCACCCACCCCGGGACCCTCCTTCACGGACAAGGAGCGCGGCTGCGAAGCATGCTGGGGCGCAGGGTCGGCCTTGGCCGCTGCCCACCCCCCGCCCAGCAGACCCAGGCAGCCTGCTCCCCGAGGCGCCCCGGCTGACCCTGGTCAGAGCAGCTGGGCCAGGGTGTCCTGGGACTGGGCATTCTTCAACCTGCCTGCAGCCGCCCGGGCTCCGGCGCCTCGAGTCCACCTCCTGCACCAAGGGCCGACCCTCCTCGGGCTCAGCAGGCCCCGGCGGGACCACAGCACCCCAGGGCAGCATGTGGGGAGGACGAGTGCGAGCTGCACACACACGTCAGAGAGTGGCCAGACCCGTCAGGGTGCGGGAACCCCCCACGCGGCGTGCGGGGTCCTGGGGCTCAGCTCCAGCCTCATGGAGGAGCTCGTGACCACGGGACGCAGCCGGCACCCTCCTGTGCTTAGACCCCAGCCCTGACCTCGGCGACCCTGGGGACCCCTCAACCGTCCTGAGGCCGGTCAGCTGCTACCGCCTGCGTGCAGCCCTCGGGGTCCATGCCAAGGAGACCCCGGCCCCCAGGCCGACTCACCTGATTCACTTCGGCCCATGCTACTCAGGGTCAGTCGTCCGCAGCCAGAGACCGAGCCAGGCCAGCCCACCCCACAGTCCCCGCTTTTGTGGCCTGAAGTCCACGTACTACTCAGGGGGGATCGAGTGGCCAGAGCCACGAAAAGGCTTCAGAAGAGAACACCGAAAATACAAAGCTCTGAAGGCGACCAGAGGCCGGGGAAGAGGCCTGAGAAGGAGCGGACTCGGCACAGAGAGAGAGGTTCAGGGGTGCGGACCCGGCTCCCCACCCCCCCACTCAGGCCACTGACGAATGGCCATCCCCAGGAAGCACCAACACCATCCTGTCCCTGCAGAAAGTTCTGGCAGGAGCTTGCTTGTTCGTGCAACAGATTTTTGGCAAGACCCACTATGCCCTGGGAAAATGCAGGTGAGCCCCCCTGAGCCCCTGCCAGGAAGGGGGGGGCCCCCAGGGCCCACATCAGAAGAGGCTGTAGCAGCACCTATGAGCCCGGCCCCGAGCACCCACGGGGCCCCTGCCTGGGCCGGGTCTGCACAAGGCCTCTCCCGGCCCGAGCTGCAGGAGATCCGGGGGCCACAGGAAGTACTGGAGCTCCTCCCGAGGCAGCCCCGTTCCGTGCCTGACACAGGCTCCAATGACCCCCCCAAGTCCCGCCCGCCTCATGCCGACCGCTCCCCCTCCCACCACTGCAGGCCTGGCAGGTGCCTTGTCTGGCAGGACCCGGCACCGGCGGCCTGTCCTCCCTGTGATCCAGGTGGGACCAAGCACAGGGCCGGGGGCTGCCCGCCGGGCCCCCGTGCAGGTGACCAGAGCCGAGCCCGGCACCTCCTCCCCGAGGGCCACGCTCAGCCTGGCCCCCCACACCTGTCCGGGGGCAGGACCTCAAGCCAGCCCCGTGGGAGGGGCCCTGGAGCAGCCCAAGGTCGCAGCCTGAGGCCTCCTGCCTGGGCCCTAGCTAGGGCTCCCGTGCCCGGTGCAGGGGCCTGAGGCCTCGGCCCTAAGTGCCAAGGCGGGACTGGGTGTGAGCCAACACCTCTCAGCACACTGGCCCCCCAAGGCGTGTGCTCTACCCTCACAAAATGGCCAGTCCTCTGTCATCTCCGCCCCCCCAGGGCCAAGAAAGCCAGGGGAGTCAGCCTGGAAGGCACGAGGCCACTCACTTCTCTCTCAGCCAGGAGACCAGAGGCTCTGGGGAGCAATGCTGGGGGGTCCCAAGTCCCCAGAGAAGAGTGAGGAACCACGTCCGCACTCACCGACAGCACCGAGGCCCCTCGAGCCGGGCCAGGGCAGCCAAGGGGGCAGAGCCTGGCCGGTGAAACGGAGGCCCACCTTCCCCACCCTGGTAGCTGCTGCCGGGGGGCTGCTGGGTGGGCAGGAAGGTACTGGACGTGCCCACCACCCCCACGCAAACGACCCCACATTCTCAGCCACGACTGACTGACGGGGAAAGGGCCAGTGCCCTGACCTGGGGCCGGGGGCAGGGAGGGCACAGAGCACACCTGGTCCTCCCCGTGGCAGCGGACGGGGACGCGAGGGCGAAGCCGCTGGAGCCAGGCAGCCCCGGGGAAGGAAGAGCACTCACAGAGCGGAAGCTGCCCCCGCACACACAGCAGCCCCAGCCCGCAGGGCGGCCGGCACAGCCCCACGGGTGTGTGCCGCGCACAGGGACTGCCTGGGGGAGGCCCGGGGCCCCTCTTCCAGCCTGACATCACCTGGGCAAGGCCCGGCCAGATCCCACAGGCGCTGGGGAGCTGTCGGGTGGTCCCGGTGCCCCAGGGAGACCAAGGCCTCCGGCCAGGGCACAGAGTCCCGCTCCCCGCAGCGGGGCCTTCTCTCGGGTCCCTCCCCACGGCTTCCTCTGAGTCCAGCTAAAGAGAGGTTCCCGCCAGGTAGCCTGGAACTGACCTCTCTAGAACAAGCCGCGGTTGCTCACAGAACACCATGCGTGCCCCTCACAAAACCCAGGCTTGCTGGGCTGGCCTTCGCTGGACCAGCACTGGGGGGAGGGAACCAGCCCGTGGGCCGCACCCCTACATGCCTGCAGGTGGCCCACCTCTTCCCCGGCGCAGGGGGCTCCCCCACAGGCACAGGCTTCCTGGGGATGTGGGTGAGGAGGGGGAGTGGGGAGGGAGCGGGGAGGTCCGAGGAGGAGCAGGGCTGGGTGCGCAGGGCAGGGGGATGGACGTCCCACCACGTGCTGCCCCGACAGCCCGCTGCTCCCCGAGCGTCCTCACAGGGGCCCGGGCTCCTGCACTCCTGAGGGGTGGGGTACACCCCCGCAGGCCAGCCGCACGGACAGGGCAGGCATGAGCAACAGGCCCACAGAAGCGCGGGACGGGAGCGGGACGAGGCTTCCTGGACGAGGGCGCGTGGCGGCACCCCAGGCGGGGCGGGTCGGGTCCCGGGGGCCACAGGTAGCCCCAGCAGTCCGGCCCACGAGGGCGCAGACTCAGCGGTGACGGGAGCGCAGTGGTAGGAGCAACCTTGGGACCGGCTCTGGGCTTTGACAGGACACGCCCGGACACCCGGCGAGGGGCTCAGGCCCAGGGCCTGTCCCAGCTCCCCCAGAACCCCCATCTCGAACGACACCCAGACGCAGAACAGGCCTCCCAGGCTCATCCTCGCCCGGATTCTGAGGCGGGGCCTGGGGCTGGGCAGCTAGGGTTTTCCAAAGCCTCAGGCCTGTCTTTCCATCTCTGGTAGACGGTAGATGCGGTCAGGTGAGCCCCATCCCCCCAGACCCATTGGGCCCCGGGCCCCGCTGGCCAACCCCACACCCTCGGTGATGGGAACCAGGCCCTGCCCCTTGGAGTCCGGGGGTCCCCTTGCCTCAGGCAGGTGCGGACCACTGGGGGGCACAGTTTCCATGGCCCCTCGAGCAGACTCCTTGCCCCCCTCCTCCCATCTTGCCAGCTCCCCCTGACACACGAGGACCCCAGAGAGGAAGCAGCTGCCCAGGCTCCCGGCTCCGGACCACACGGCCCCCCACACAGGCCCAGACGCGGCAGGAGCGGGCTTTGGGAGGAGGGAGTGGGAAGAGGGGGCGGCCCAACCCTCGGCCCTAAGGGGGAGGATGGCAGGTAAGTGGCACAGACAGGACCCCGCAGCTCTGAGCCGGAGTCTGGGTCCCAGCTGGGGGGCCTTGTGGAGGGCGCATCAGCCCGGAGGGGGGCGTGCCCCAGGCGCCGCGTGTGCCCCCCCAGCCTTCCCTTGGGGCCGGGAGGGCAGAGGGACAGCAGTAAAACCTGGAAGAAAACTCGTGCCCTCGTCTCAGCAGAGCCCCAGTCTCTGCAGCTGTCTCCGTGCTCATGGAGCGCACCATCTCCCGTAAGGGGTCCGCACATGCTTCTCTCTAATGTCCCATCTACTTTGACTCGCCGCAAACTTACTGCCCTTCGATCCTTGCAGGAGCCGGTCACTGAGCAGCAGCCCAGCCCAGCCCTTCTGATCACTGCTCCTGCGTCTCTAGGGACAATGCCACAGTGGTGCAACCAGATGGCACCCAAGGCAGGAACTCTAGTCCCTGTGGGGGGCAGGCCAGGCAGTGGGGAAGGCGGTGTTCTTCCCTTGGGCTTGTGCCCTGCGCAGAGGTGACCTAGGACCAGGTCTCCGTCCCCCAGAGCTGGGGGGGGGCACCACAGGAGGCCCTGGGGAACAGCTGGCCAGGGGACCAAAAATTAGGGCACCCAGTTACCCTGGCCTTTCCCACCGAGCCCGCCAAGCCCAGCGCTGGCAGGCAAAGCCCACGGTCTACTCGGCCTAGGCCCGACTCAGGGCCCGGCAGGCACGCAGGAACTCTCGGGCACCTTCCCTACAAACTTCCCTGGAGGCACCTCGGAAACTGGGGGCCCCTTTCCCTCTACAAGAGGTCTCAGCCCAAAACACCCCCGTCTGCATGCAGGCTTATGTCCGGCTTTCTGCACGCACAGGGCCAGAGGAGGGCCCATCGCCCCTGCCTGGCCCAGGCGGGCCCTCCACTGTCGCATGGACAGTGCACTCCCGAGGCTGCTGCACCCGCCGCGCCCCCGTACGCGCCCCGCCACTTCCTCACTCCGCCGCTGCAGTGGAAGGGGCAATTAGGAGAGGAGCTGCCACAGCCCATCACGGATCCGTGCGGCTCGGAAGACACAGCGCGAAGGAAGCACAGCAGCTCAAGAACTAATTCAGACAGCACAGAGCCCCGCAGAATGACAACAAACAGGCCGGGGAGCGCTGCGGCGTCAGGGGGCGGGGGCACAGCCGCCAGGCCCAGAGGGGAGCCCAGCAGCGGAGGGGTGGGGGGCTCTGGACAGCCACGGATGAGCAGGGCAGGCAGAAGGGGCCACACGGCCGTTAAGTCCCTACCAAACCCCAGAACTTAAATGAGCTGCGAGGGCACCAGTGGCCCAGGGCCAAGACCCTGGCACCGTGCAGACTCCTGTAGGCCCCTGGGTGGGAGACACCAGAAGGGCACAGGGCCCTGGGGCTGCTCCGGGGCCGGGACTCCGTCCTGCCAGGCCTGGGAGACGCTCAGGCGAACCAACAAATCGCTGGACACTTAACGACACGGACTCGGGATTTACGGTGCTGGACGCGGCCGAGGTTTCCTCTGCAAAGTCCACGCGCTCTACGCACTCACAGCAAAGTACAGGTGTGAGCAGGACAGCCCCAGGCCGCATGCGCCGTCCCAGTCGGCTCCGTCCTGGGCCCCTCACGGCGCGGCCTGGCCTCCACCTGGAAAGTGCTCTGCCCCCCAAAGGTGCTGGCGGGCAGCGGGGAGCAAGGGCCCTTATGGTAGACAGGTCACGGCCATCGGGTCTCGAGGGAAGCCGCCACCACCTGAGGATGAGAGAGCAGGAGGGCCACAAAGCGCAGGGCCCGGGGACTCAGGCACCGTCACCGGGACCACACCATCTGCCCAGCAGCACTGACAGCTGAAGAGGCGAGGCCCCACCCTTTCCATGACAAGCCCCGTATCCGTCCCTCAGCAGAGCCGCCCGCCGGACCCCAGCAGGACAGACCCAGGGCTTAGGGAGGCCTGTCCTTGGTGCCCACCCTGAGGGGCTCCGTCTGTGCCAACGTGGACCTATGAGGACATGGGCAGCAGGGCTGACCGCGGGGACAGCCCTGGGGTCTCCAAGAAGAGCACCGCCCACCCACCCACCAGCAGACTCTGGCAAAGAGCCTTTCCCCCCCTCTGTGTCCCAGGGCTCCCTATAAGGACACCCAGTGTCCCCAGACCCCCCGCCCCCAGCCGCCAGCTGCTCCGGCCCACCACTGGCTGGAGAGCAGGGGCCAGCTGCTCAGAAAGCCCCCACACCCCTCGGGGAAGAAGCCTCCCCCACTCCCAGCCCTCTTGTTCCAACAGAGCGCTCCCTATGCCGGGGGGGGTGGGGGGGGTGGGGGGGGTGGGGGGGCCCACCCTCCCAGGCCAAGAGGAATATCCCCAGAGGCCGTGAGCTCCGGTCAGGTCCTGGCTGAGAGCCAGAGAGGCCTCAGTCCCTTAGGTAGGCTGGGCGCCAGGACCCACTGCCCATGGCTGCTCTGAGAGTCCAAGATGCTCCCGGATTGTCTCCAAGGGGCTCCCTGCACAAGCGCCCCCACCCCGGCTGTCCCCTAACCCCACTCGGGCCCACCCTGGGCAGGCCGCTCCCCCGGCTGGCCTCCCCGTCCACCAGGCCTGCGCGCCTCGGCCACACAGGCTCCGATACATTACCGGGCACGGCTGCTGGAGGTCTCCCTCAGCGCCCAGAGCCAGGGCCCCGAGAAGCCCACGGGAGCAAGGCCACCGTCCAAGAGGCCCACAGGCTGCCCTGTGGACACTGACTCCAGAGACTTCTCAGAGGCCACAGGTGAGTGAGCCACTGCTGTCTCTAACACACAGGTCACCGGGATGATGACAGCCATCCTCCCCCCAAGCAGTCACACACCGGGCACGGGAAGGGCACTCCAGGGCACCTGTCCGGCAGACGGGAAAGTGGGCCACCAGACGCCCCGCCCGCACCCGCACCGTCCTGCAGACCCCGCTCTCCCGCGGGCAGAGCGAGCACTGGGGAGAGCTGGGGCCCACAGGGCCTGCCCCAGGCCCAGCACAGAGCCCCTCCCCGGCAGGACACACGGAGTCTCCGTCCTGGGACACACTCCCCGCACAGCCCTTACCCCTGCAGCTCCACCTCCCCACGGGGCCCCCGCAACCTGTCTGGGGGAAGACAACGCCATCCGTCTGTGACTCCACACACAATCCTCCCACTCGATACAAAATAACCAGACTGGGGTGCCTGGCTGCCTTGGCTGCTGAAGCATGGGGCTCTTGATCTTGGGGTCTACTTTTGAGCCCCACGCTGGGCATAGGGTTTGCTTAAAATAAAAAAAGAACTTTAGGGGCGCCTGGGTGGCTCAGTCGTAAAGCATCTGCCTTCGGCTCAGGTCATGATCCCGGGGTCCTGGGATCGAGCCCCGCATCGGGCTCCTTGCTCGGCAGGAAGCCTGCTTCTCCCGCTACCATTCCCTCTGCTTGCGTTTCCTCTCTCGCTGTGTTTCTCTCTGTCAAATAAATAAAATCTTTAAAAAAAAAAAAAAAAGAACTTTAAAAATGAATTATATGGGGCGCCTGGGTGGCTCAGTGGGTTAAAGCCTCTGCCTTCGGCTCAGGTCATGATCTCAGGGTCCTGGGATCGAGCCCCACATCGGGCTCTCTGCTCAGCGGGAAGCCTGCTTCCTCCTCTCTCCTCCTCTCTCTCTGCCTGCCTCTCTGCCTACTTGTGATCTCTCTCTCTCTCTGAGAAATAAATAAAATCTTAAAAAATAATAAAATTTTAAAAAAAATGGAAATTTTAGAATTTACAAATAACTGAAACTAAACAATCCTCAACAGATGGATTTAATAACAAATTTAATAGCAGGTTATACAAAACTAAAAGGACAATTAGCAACCTAAAAAATGAATTAGAAGAAACTGTCCAGATTTAAGCATGGAAAGAAAAACATTATGGCAGATACACAAAAGCGGGACACCCGGGTGGCTCAGTTGGTGAAGTGCTTGCCTTCAGCTCAGGTAGGGGTCTCGGGGCCCTGGGATCGAGTCCTGCATTGGACTCCCTGCTCAGCGGGGAGTCTGCTTCTCCCTCCCCACTCGTGCTCTCTCTTGCTATCTCTGTCTCTCTCTCTCCCAAATAAATAAATAGAGTCTTAAAGAAAAAAAAAAAAAAAAACAGAACCTAGGAAACACACAGAACATGGTGAAGGGGTTTACTAGACTTGCTGCTGGGACCCCAGAAAGTGAGAAAGAGAGACGCAAAAGCAGTACTAAGGCATGATGACGGAGAACCCTCCCACACTGATGAACGGCATCAGGCCACAGATTCCGGAAGGATCACAAACCCCCCGCAGGATAACAGCGAGCACACCAAGCACACCGTAGCCCCGCTGCCGAAGACCAGGGAGGAGGGCCCGCCAGGCCAGCAAGGGAGCGCTCGCCAGCCCCAATGGACGAAAACCAGTCAGAGAGGAAAGCGAAAATAAAGACTATGGGGATGAAGATCTACGGAGAGAAAAGGTCCTCAGCACACCAGCAACGTTAAAGAAAACGTTAAAAGATGCTCTTCAATCAGAAGGAATGAAAACAAGAGGCAGAAATAATACACAGGTAAATCTGGGTAAATGCTGTCTATAAACTGCCTGGTGAAGCTGAAGGCGCAGGCAGAGCTCAGATCACGACCCGTCTAGCGCAGCACATGGGAGGGGACAGTTCACGGGCTCCAAGCAGCTTGTGCTACCTGGGAAGCGATCACACAGCCAATCTCCCCCATATCAGTAACCTCAAGTAAAAAATGCACACTACGACCTCTGCGGTAAAAAAGAAAAAAATAATCTATAGTACGCTAATTGAGAAAAAAACGGGATAAAAGAAATCCGGAAGAAAAAAGAACAAAGGAGCACCTGGGCGGCCCTTGAGTTGGGCTCACACTCCCCCCACCCACCCCCCCGTCTCAGGGTCTGAGTTCAAGCCCACCCTGGGCTCCACACTGGGGGTGGGGGGGCCTACTTAATAAAAAAGAGAGAGAGAGAAAGAGAGAAAGGAGCACAGAAGAGTGGGACAAAGAAAAAGCCTGTAGGAAATCAGGAGATTCAAACCAAAATACATTAGTAATTACAGTAAGCGTGAACACGCTAAATCTTTCTTTAGAAAGACAATTTCAGACGGCAATTAAAACTATTTGCTGCACACAAATATCTCTAAACATAATGGAGGAGCTGAAAGCACACACGTGCCGGCTCGGGTACAAACGACACTCACGCGGCCGCGCACACGCCCCCGGCACCGGCCGGGCAGGACCCGTCAGAGAAAACAGCCTTCAAGGCAAGAAGCGTTACCGGAAAGGAAAAAGAACATTTCATCACCTTACAAGATTCCATCCACCGGGCAGACGCAACAGCTCTGAACTCCTCTGCCCTCAGTGAGGTGGCCTCCAACTGCTGCACACACGGCGGACGGAGAGAACCAGGGAACCCGCCTCTGCCCGGACCTCCCTGCTGCCGCCCACCCGGCGGGGGCGCAGGAGCCACCCGGCGCCGGCCAGGACCCCAGCCCAGCAGCTGCCGCCCCGCCGTCCTCCACGGCACGTGGAGCCCCACCAGCACTGACCCCGAGCTGGGGCCCAGCAGCCCCGGAGGCCTGAGCTCGCACTCGCAGCAGCGCGCGGGGAGCGGGGGAGGCTAGGAAGCAGCAACCCTGAACTCCTCCAGGGCGCTCACGGGTCTGGGAATGACGCAAATCACCCTTGTAAAACAGTCAGAGAAAAATTAGAAAAACAAAGGAGGACACGTTTGCAGGCTTCCTTTGCAAGAGGCCCCTTGGAGCCCCATGCCAAGCAGAGGAACACGAGGGCAGCGAGGGCAGCGAGGGCAGCGAGGGCCTGACCCAGGGCCACAGCACTGGCTCGCTGCGGTTGGGGGCCAGGCTGAGGTAGGCGGGGGAGGGAGCCACAGCCACCTCCCCGGGCTCCTCCCCCAGGGCCACGCACCAAAGACACAACCCTCAGGCTGTAGAGGCCCCAGAAGGGGACAGACGGCAGGACAACTGTCCTCCACCAACTCAGCTCCTGTTCCTCTCCAGAGGCCTGGGCCAGAAAGTGCAGTCTGGGGACACCGTGTCACCCAGGGTCCTCCCTCACCAGCCGTCCTCAGCAGGGAATAGCTCCACCTGAAGCTCAGGCCTCAGGAGCACTTCCTCTCAGGCAGCTCCCAGCACCCCTCCCTGGGACCACCGTCCCCGAGCCGGAGCCTGACGCT
>JAQQSY010002168.1:0-13863 GCA_028646535.1 Procyon lotor
TCCCTCTGCTTGTGTTCCCTCTCTCACTGTGTTTCTCTCTGTCAAATAAATAAAATCTTTAAAAACAAAAAACAAAAAACAAAAAACTCTGTTCAAAAATCTTACAAAATTAAAAGTGCTTTCCCTTAGAAAACTAATTAGCTTAAAAAAGTTAAATGGAGGAAGATGAATGCAAAACATCTACCCCAATTCTTTGTCATAAGCCATAAAAAAGAAGACATCGTCACATTGTATTCACCTTAGCTTTGAAACATTCTGCATTTATACATAGTTTTTAACATTCTGCTTTTACACATATATTTTGAAGAGGTTTATTTCCTGCATATACCAAATGGTCTGCATATTAATTTATTTTACCACTCCTTGTATATCACAAAGATAAGTTCTTAGAGAAAAGTTTCAAAGGATGGATACAAAAACATCTGAAGGTGATTATTTCAAGAAAATGGAATAGGTTAGAATTTTTAAGTTGTTTATCTCAAGTACATGTTACTTTTAGAAATTAAAACATTCAAGGACAAAACATATGCACGTAGGCTACTTTAAAATGTGATTTTCATTTGCTTTTTGCCTTAAGGGTTCTGCTGTTTTGCTATAAAGTAACACTGATTTACTGAGTCCCACCAGGTGCCCATGCTAGAGATGGAATGGGTGATTTCTGAGTAACCGCCATGCCTCCTGCCTCATAGCTAGAAGGCTTTCCATAACCCTGTCTAATTCTTGAAATTCTAAAATTGAAGACTCATTCCCAATTTGTTTTGAGTTTGCCACAATAGGGCCAAAATCAGACATTTTTAGATCCTTTTTTTTTTCCTCTTAGAGGAGAAAGTTGAAGAAAGTCAGAAGATACCAGATGATTAGGAGAACAAGTGATTGGAGACGGAGGCTGGTTTCATCAGAGGTCAGCCCTGTTCCAAAGTCTAACTAGGATGAAACTTGCTTTACCTTAGGAACTATTACTCTATTTTAAAAGGCAACGGGCCCAATTTTATATTTACGACTTTTTCAATATGCCTCATAAAGCTGAGATCCTAGTCAAAGAGTCTCAACTCTAAGCAGAGACCGTGTCTGCAGGAAGAGAGAGACACCAAGCCTGCATCATCCGGGGTGGACGCGATGGGACACTGGTCGGAACCTGTCAGCTAAACTGCTGACGGGTTGGTTAGAGCCAACTATGGTCTGGCAGGATTGTGTGAATCCTCTGAAACTATGCTCTCGTGCAGGCTCTATGTCGTGAACCCCACGCAAGTTCTCACAGAAGAGAGCACTCAGTATCCATTGTGATCCAGATCCGGGGGACAGGAGCGGTGGCCATATAGAAGGGGCAAGATATCCCACCTGGATCCACTTCCCCCTCCCCACTCGGGAAAAACACCACCCTGTCAAGGGAAGGGCACAAGCATCGCTACCTTCAGGACACTGGGAAAACTTCCTGCAGTGGGGAAAGGAGAGGAACAGGAGAAAAAACACAGCTCTACTCCTTGAGGAGGGACAAGATCACCAGCGGAGTCTACTAAAACAGCCGAGGGAGTGGTGGGCGAGCACAAGGGCCACAGTCCAGAAACCCAAGAAGCTGGTGGATGTGGAAGCCCAAGGCTGAATCAGAACACGGGTGGCCTCCTGTCTTCCTCCTCACCCCTGAATGTCAAGCTAAGACCTTTAAGTGACAGGTAACCACCAAAAACTGCTGGGCGAGGGACAGAAGAACAGGAATGTGTAGAGCGACTCTCCCTGAGACACAGCACAAAGGACAGACCTAAAACTGGGACTCAAACAGGCAGTGCTCTCGTAACCCACCCACCACCCCAAAGACAAATTATCGCTAGAGCGGTCTGAAGCCTCTGATGCTCTGAGAGTTGCCACAGCTATGACGGGTCTCTCCCACAGGGTCGGATGCCTAACCAGAGCAACTCCAACACCCACATACACACCCCTTCGGAGGCAGAAAGACTATACATAGTCTCCACTGTCTTACCCAAGATGTCTAGCTTTCAACAAAAATTACAAGGCATACAAAAAGGCAAGGGAAAAAAAAAACATACTCAGAAGAGAAAAAGCAATCAGAAGCAGTTGGATGTGATACAGGCATCGCACATGTCAGAGAATTTAAAATAAGTGACGTGTTAAAGGCTCTAATGGGAAAGGTGGACAACCTGCAATGTGCAGTGGGAATTTCAGCCGAGAGATGGAAACTATGAAAAAGAATAAAATGAAATGCTACAAATAAAAAACAAAGTAACAATGACAAGAAAAATGGTCTAACCCGGAAGTCTATGCTCATTGGCAATAATTTGCAAAGATGAAGGAGAAATTCAGACTTTCTTAGAAAAACCTAAACTGAGGGGATTCATTGTCAGCAGACCTACTTGCCAATAAATGTTAAAGGAAGCTCTTTAGGCAGAGGGAATATGTTATCAGATGGGAACGTGCATCTACACACACACACAAATGAAGAGCATCAGAAATAGGATAAAGATAAAAACAAGTGCCAAGTATACATATTGTGCACAAGAAACATATTTTAAATATAAAGACAAATAGATTGAAAGTTAAGTCTGAAGAAAGATATACCTTATGACATTTATTAAGTTACAGATGGAAACACCAGTATACTAATATGACACAAAGTAGATTTGAGAACAAAGAATATTATCAAGAATGAACAGGAACATTACAAAATGATACGGGGTTGCCTCACTATGAACACACACAATCCTAAATGCGTAGCAACTAAACCAGAGCCTTAAGATAAATGAGGCTAAAACTGAAAAAAGTAATAAACCAATCTGCAATTATAGTTGAAGACTTTAGAACATTTCCCTCAGTAACTGATGGAAAAAGTATACAGAAAGTCAGTAAGAACACAGAAGACCTGAAAAACACTATCAAATAACCCGTCCCAGCTGACAGAGAACATTCCACTGAACAACAGAATATGCTTGCCTTGTAAGTATACACGGAACATTTACCAATATGTATCCTATTCAGAGCTACAAAGGAAAACAACACAAATTTAAATTAATACAAGTCATATAGAGTATGTTTTTGGATGAAAAAAGAATGAAACAAGAAATCAATAACTGGAAGATACCCGAAAATCCTCCAATATTCCAGATTTACCTAACATATTCCTAAATAATCCGTGGGTCAAAGAAAAAGTCTCAAAGAAAGGTCAGAAATACTTTGAGGTACATGAAAATTAAAATATAACATGCAAACTGTGGAAGACAGCTAAAGAAGTGGTTATTGGGAAATTCACTGTATCAAACACTTCTGTTAGAAGGGAAGTCTAAGAATTCTCATGTTTAGAAATTAGAAAAAGAAAACAAAACCAAAGCAAGGAGCAGAAAGGAAATAACAGAGATAAGAATGGAAATAAAGAAATTGACAAAAGAAAAGCAGAGAAAGTCAATGAAACCAAAAGCCGGGTCTTTGGAAAAAAAAAAAAAGATAAATATCTAGTAATACTGGTTAAGAAAAAAAGATACAAATTACCAGCATTAGGAAAGAAAAAGGGGTTATTACTATAAACCCAGAGACATTAAAAGGATAATAGAAAATCTATTAATGGGTAAAGTTGGTTAAGCATCTACCTTCAACTCAGGTTATGACCTGAGATCAAGTCCCTCATCAGGCGGCCTCCCTGCTCAGTGGGGAGCCTGCTTCTCCCTCCCCTCCCTACTTGTGCCTGCTCACTCTCGTTATCTTTGTCTCTCTCTCAAATAAATAAGTAAAATCTTAGAAAAAAACTTTTAAGAACTCTATGACCCACCAATTAACAACTAGAATTCAAAATTAGAGATACAGTATTATTTAAGATAGCACCAAGATAATGAAATCTAAGTATAAATTTAAAGAAGGATCTGTATGTTGAAAACTAAAAACTACTAGTTAAAGAAACCAAAGATAGGAAATAAATGAAAAGATATACTGATAGTTATAGACTGGAAATTTCAGTATTGTTTAGAAAGCATTTCTCCCAGTTTGATCTATAGACGCAATATAATTCTATTAAAACTCTCATAAGCATTTTACAGATATTGACAACTTGATTCTAAAATTTCTATGGGAAAGAAAAGAAACTAGAATAGCCAAAGCCATTTTGGAAAAGAAATGTTGAAGAACTCAGACCCAAGCAGTGTGGTATTGGCAGAAGGACAGACATATAGGAACCAACAGATGAGTAGAGAGAATCCAGAGATAAAAACCACACAAACATAGCTAAATTTTTGACAAAGGCAGTTCCATGGGGAATGGACAATCTTCTCAGTAAGTTGTTGCTGAAACAAATGGACAACCACATACGAAAAAGTGACACACACTTTATACCTTATACAATAACTCAATGTAAATGTAAAATATAAAACTGTAAAACTTAAGGAAAACTGTAGAAAATCTGTGTAACCTTAGAGTAGACAAAAGATTTCTTACATATGACATCAAAAACACAATTTTAAAAAATTGATGAGAAAGACACTACAAAAAAGAATAGAGGCAAGCAGAGACTGCAAGAAAACACCTGCAAATCATATTTCTGGCAAAGAAATGTTATCTAGGATATATCTTAAAAATATCAAAATTCAACAATAAGTAAACAAATACCCCACTTTAAAAAATGGGCAAAATTTCTGAACAAACACTTCACCAAAGAAGACACCTGGAAAGCAAAGAGCATATGACAATATGCTCATTACCATCAGTCGAAGAAATGCAAATAAAAACTGCAATGAAATGCTACTGTATGCCTCTTAGAATATTTTATCCAAAATGTGCTGGAAAGATCACAGAACACTGGACTCTCCTACATTGTTGCTGGGAACGTAAAATGGTACAGGCACTCTGAAAACCAGCCTGCCTGTTATAAAGCTAAACCTCTACCAGCTACATGACCCAGAGATTCCGCTCCTCCTGTCAAAGCATGCAGGAATGGAAACTTACATTCACATAAAAACCTGCACGTGGATGTCTTACAGCAGGTTTATTCATATTCACCCAATAATGGCAGAAATCCAGATCTTTCCACTGGTCTGTGGATAACAAACTACGGCACATCAATGCAATGGAATACTACTCAGCAATACAAAAGAAATGAACTCAGTGAAAGAAGCCAGACCCCCAGAGCTATTCATTCTATATTATGGCACTCTGGAAAAGGCACAGCTATCGGGGAGAAAAGAGATCGGTGTTGCGGGGGTTTGTTGGGTGGGGTAAGCAGTTGTCTGTAAGGGAATGGCACAGGGGCATTTGGAGGGTGATGGAACTCCACTGTATGGAACTGTGGGGGTGAACACACCATTCTCTGCATTTGTCAAAGACCGCCATGAAGTGAACTTGACAGCGTGCCAACAGAAACATAATCAGTGAGGATGTGGGACGTATCCAAGATGGAGTGCAAGCCGAGACAGATAACCCTGACTGAAGTGCAAGTGAACTGCACGACCATTCTGAGGGGGTGGGAAGAAAGGTCCCACCCTGGGTGAGGGTTCTGACCAGACGAGGTGAAGGCTGAAGACAAGAAAGACTGCACACAAACACTGACTATACCTATAAATCTGGTTTTTGGTTTTTTGGTTTTTTTTTGCAAGTGGGTTAGGATTTCTGAAACTGGTTCATTAATTAATAACTAGAGTTGTACAAGGGGCACCTGGGTGGCTCAGTCGGTTGGGTATCCAACTCTTGGTTTCGGCTCAGGTCAAGATCTCATGGCTCATGGGATCGAGCCCCATGTCGGGCTCCATGCTCAGCAGGGAGTCTGTCTGAGAGTCTCTTTCTTCCTCTAATGAATAAATAAACCTTTAAGAAAAAAACCAGAGTTGAACAAATAGGCAAACACAGTGTAGATGGGGACCAGGTTCCTCACTGCAAGCGAAAGAAAAAGAAGGAAAGAGAGAAGGCTAGAATCAACTGTGTGGACTGAAATTGGAACTATCAATATGAACTCATGCTTCATTCATGTATACAGTATGTGTGTGTGTGTGTGTGTATGTGTGTGCATGCCTCTCCCTCCCCCCACAGATACGGAAATGAATATAGATGTGTGGGTAGGTAGGAGTCAGCATATGTACATATGCTTCCTAACTACCCAGTGACCAAGGACAGAAGCAGTGACAGGTCAGTAGCAATGAATACACCACCTGCAAGATCTTGGTTTCTAAACACCATTCTCCAGCAGGGGGAACCAGAGGTCCTTGGAGAGATGGTTGATGTCAAGGCTGAAACATCTTGGGGTGCTAGAAAATAAGGAACTTCTTAAAGAAAAAAAAAAGATGAGGCAAGTCGAAAAGGCATAGGAACAGACCTCAAAGAGCTCTCAATGGCTAATGAGAACTTGAGCTACACAATAAAAAACAGTAAGACTGATCATAACCCGAAGAATAAAAAATATATCCCTGTGTCCATATGGATGCAAATGAATGAAAGGATGAAAGAAGAAATGGTAACTTCTTGTAGAAAAGTTCCAATTAATAAATTGGAACACCCTAGTAATACTCATCCTAGGCAAGATCCGTCAGTGAATAAACAGGGTATCTGCATGGTCTCAAAGTATCTCCCATAAACATTTAATGTTTACAGAGGGAAAGTTTCCTGTAGAGAGTCCTGGAAGATTAGCCAAGTAATATAGGTTAACATGACCAATAATACCTATTGACAGAATGTACCTCCTGATCCGACAAGAGAGACAAGTACGATCGCTCTACGGCATCTTCCTAATGATGCAAACCTCAATCCAATCATGAGCACACATCAGAAAACCCTGCACTGAGGACATTCTACAAAATGACGGCTCAGTATTCCCTACAAGTGGCAAGGTCATGAAAGACAACAGAGACCGAAGAACTCATCAGAGGAGTTTAAGGAGCCATGCCCGCCAAGTGCCATGTGGGATTTGGAAGGAGATCTTGGGCCAGAGAAAGGACATCGGTGAAAAAAATGGTGAAACTCAAGTCACTTCTGTACTTTAGTTACTAGTGTTGAGCTGAAGTTAATCTCTTAGTGTTGGCAAACGCTCTGCAGTTCTGTAAGATGCTAACGTGAGGGGAAGCTGGGTGAAGAGTACACAGGAACGCTATAAGCATTTTGCAGGTTTTCTGTTAAGACAAAAATAATCTTTTGGAAAGCTGCATAAAACAAACAATTTGCCAGTACTCCAGGGTCTTTATTTTACTCCCTCGACAGCAATATTCTGTCTCGTTCGGACAAGTACAATATCCACTTCCCTGCTGTTCTTATACTCATCCAGGCTTCTTTTTCTGATAAGCAATTTTCTCTTTCCTATTGTTTAGTAGGAAACTATTAATTCTTGAAATCAAATCCAACGCTCCTCTTGAATTTAAAAGCACAGGAAATTTCTCCCCAGTACATCATAACCTACATATATGTGTTAAATTTTTAGCACCTACACCTGTTCCTACCTTGTATCTTGTGCCTAGTTTTGCACCTCTTAGTCAACTGTGCACACGGGGCTTCTGGCCACCTGGCTCGGGGAGAGCGTGGCTTCACACTACCTACACACCAATGCTATTTGATCATAACTAGAACAAGGGGTAGTTAAGGACTTGATGTTTTCTCAGATAATGATTAAAAAATGTAAACTGCTGGTAATTATTTTATTTTATTTTTTATTTATTTATTTTTTTTGCCGGTAATTATTTTAAAGTGTTGAGCCCACAGCTCACAAGTGTCAGACTGAGATTCAAACCCAGGTTTGTCTGGTTCCTGGGTCTCTGGCTAAATGTTCCATATTCAAATGTCCTATTTTAAAAAACCGAACTATAGAGTGATCTGAAAGGTCAACAATAAATTACAGAGATTAAGCTAGCTTATAAATATGCATAAGTTGAATGTTTACAGGCATAGAAATTAAAAGCTTCATATAATTATTTGATTACGAATAGAACATATAAAATGCAATCCCCAAGAATGTAAACTAGTAATTCAACCTTTTTAACTTCACAACAAATACACTGCATTTTATAGTGACTAGGGAAGTTTAAGAATACTTATGGTATAGTGTAAATCTTCACATTTTAAAATTTTATACACACGCAAACATGCAATTTCCATGAAGGAATTAAAAAGAACGCCATATATCGTTTAATGCGGAAGGGGGTAAAATTACTTGGCTGTACGTTAATCTAATTTTGCCTTGCTGACACCAAGGTTCGGACCAAAGCTGGAGGGGTGATGGGTGGGAAGGGCCACAGGGTGGCTTCCCTGGACAGAACCACAGGCCTATACCTTGGAAGGACTTAAGAAGGGCTGGGATGCCTTTCTGTAGTCTTCCTTCTGCAGGACAAGGGAGGGTAATGTTTATCTCTGTATGTGCTGTGTCTTAAAACATCTGAAGGGGAAGCTTCCAAGTCTGGAAAACTGAAAATAAGCTCTGGGTCATTACATAGATGTTAAACAGGGTTGATACTCTAGGGTGACAGAGAAAAGAGAAAATGGATAGCTGAACGGGACGGAAGACAATGGCATCCTTTTAAATACCCATCCCAAGGCAGAGCCCACCAACTCTGCTCTCTTGTGTTAATGAAAGTCCTTTCATAGAACTTCACTGTCCCCTTAGCCCTGCCCCTATGCCCAAAGCCCACTATTACTACCACATCAGAAATTGTGCTGGCGGAAGACGAAGAAAGGAAAAGCGATTTATCTGTGATCACAAGCTGGCAAGTGTAAGACCATGGACTTGTTCACTGCTCCAAAAATTTAGCATTTATGACTCTGTGGTATCGTTCACTTTGCCGTAGCACAATACATGGTATGAGAACCACCACAGGGGCATCTGGGTGGCTCAGTCGGTTAAGCGTCTGCCTTCGGCTTAGGTCATGATCTCAGGGTCCTGGGATCGAGCCCCGTATCAGGCTCCCTGCTCAATGGGGAGCCTGCTTCCCCCTCTGCCCTCCCCCTCAAATAAATAAATAAATAAACAAACAAATAAATAAAATCTTAAAAAAAAAAAAAAGATAATCTTTAGGAAAAAAAAAAAAAGAACTACCACAGCATGATGTGTGGAGTTCCTGTGCATCCGATGTCGGCAGACTGTGGCCCCCCGCTGCATGTGGCTTGTTGCCTGTTTTTGTCAATAAAGTTTTCCCGGCATGCAGTAGGCTCTTGGTTTACAAACCGTCTAAGGCAGCCTTTGGTCACAACCACGAATGTTAGTAGTCATGACACAGGCTGCGTGACCCATGAAACCTGAAATACTATCAGGCCCCTTCCAGAAAGAGTTGGCCAACACCCATGCTCTGTGGTCCTGTTTCAGTCTAACAAGCACCCTGTGACCCCGTCTGAGTGATCTCAAACTCCTCTTAGCCAGGAAGTTACGAGATGTCTCTACAGCTAGGAAGCATCAAAGCCAAAATTTGGAAACAGCTTTTCATGTACTTGGGAGTCCTGTCCTTAGGCCAATAAGTTGTTCTGACTTCCTACTATTCTACTCCCAGTGTTCTTTTCTGGTGTGACAATACAGAGTGTAACACTCCAGGAGGGTAAAGGCTGTAGCTCACCCCTGCATCCCCTAGGGACTCTAGAATAGACGTTAAAAAGAAGAAAAAAATCCACACTTGCTTAACAAATTCATAAATGTGTGGCCCTTAAAAGTTCTATTTAGTTTATGTCCTCCTAGACATATTCCCTGCTCGTAAATTTTTCCAGTACTCAGTAAGAAATTATGGAAGTGGAAAATTAATTCCTTTAATTCCTGTGAATTTAAATTCATGAGAGAAAGAAGAGGTAGGTGAGGTGGCACTACTGTTCTTCAAAAGTAAGCGCTCGCATAAACTCTGTCGCCCAATTTCCCTAAAGATGTGGTCCCAAGGCCAGCTTGGGTGGGAGGAAGGGCAGCCGGGACCTCCCATCGCTGCCACACAGTGACACCTGCTGGAAAAATCGGATTCGTGGGAGGCCAGAGCGGCAGGCCGGCATCAGGGGCCTGTTTTCCTTTTGCTCACGTGTTTGGAAACAGTTCTTGAGATCCAGTCAAACAGGAGCAATTTGGGGGTAAAAAATTCTTTTAAAGCCTGCAACCATGGCAGTAATGGCAGTAATAAATTACTGGGTTATTTTGTTTTTGTTTTTTAAAGATGAAAACCTCATTAAGAATGTCGTGGGCCAGAGTTTAACGTTTGCTCACTTCAGGAAGTAAAACCCAAAGACTCCTCTCCGTGTCATTCGCTAATGGTATTAACACTTCTTTATCTTACATAGAAATCTCCAGAGCCATTATGGTCTCGTATTGCATACGGAATGTTTGCTTAAAAAGGAGCAATCATGTTTTCCCTGGAAATCCCAGGGACAGAAACAAAGTGTAGAGGTTTCATGTCGATGGGATTTCATTCAGAAAAATTCAATTAATTTGAAGGGCAAACGTGACACAGGTTTTAAATCCTGCGCTCTGACATCATGCTCTTACACACATTACCCTAGACGTAAACCCCGGCGAGAATCCTGTCTGCAGCTGCCCCTGGCCACACTGCGTGGTTCTCCCCGTCGGGCAGCCGAGGGCACGTATTAACATTCCTCGTACTGCGGTGCGGCATTCTGTTGACAAAAACATTCTTGGGATCAAGGCATGAAAAGCAAATAGCCGGCAGCATGGTTTTTGACACAAAAGGTGAAAACGAGAAAGTATTCACTACTACCCCAAGAACACAGGGACGAAATTCCTGAGACTGTAATTTTGCACGGCAAGAAGGCGACGAGCGCCACGGGCGGCTGGCTGGAGGGACAAGACTTTTCATTAGCACATACTACTGTTGCTGGCTTTAAGCTAAATGGAAACTTCTTTTAAATGCCAAATGTCCACATTTTAATGGCTGGCTTAGAGAAACTTGTAATTCCTCCTGCTTCATTCAAAGTAAATGGTTCCTAGCATCTGTAAATTTACTCCACTTGGAAATCAGTACAAGAATTCATCTGCTAAAGGATAAAATGGGTAGCCATGCAGCCCGAGGTTGCTAAGGGTAGTAAGGAATTTAAAAAAATTGAGGTTCTTGGGTCCTTCATCATACCATTTTCACAGTGACCTTTAATGAGTCCTCTTTAGCAGCCAAGGACATGCACACAACCCCAGTGAAGGACATTCTGAATATTATGTTGGTTGGCACGGTAGGGTTTGACAGTTTGAAAAAAAAAAAAAAAGACTGAAAATAAATGCCAGGAAAATAAATTCAGAAGTTAAGGAGAAATAAATCCAGAGCAAACCTTTGGGAAAAACAGACAAAATGAGGCAGACATAAAGGAATAACTAAATAAACATACAGCATTAAGAAGCCTTGGACTTTGGCCAGAAAGCCATAAGCTGGCCAAGACGTTACCAAATGCTAATAATATTTAAGAAATAAATACTCCAGGGGCACCTGGGTGGCTCAGTCAGTTAAGCGTCCAACTCTTGATTTTGGCTCAGGTCATGATCTCAGGGTTATGAGATTGAGCCCTACGTCCGGCTCCTCGTGGAGCATGGAACCTGCTTAAGATCTTCTCTCTCCCTCTACACCCCCACCCCAACCCCCTGCACACATTCAATCTCTGAAATGTGTGAGATATTTTGTAGTAACATTGGCTTTTCATGAGTGTTTAAATTTTGTTGTATGAAAGAAATCTCAGAGATATTTCTTGGTGATATATCTTGGTGTGCTACGGAAAAGATCAATCAAATGACCAAACCACCCAATTTTCCCTGTAAACCTACAAGCAATATCCTTGGTATAGGTTTCTGGGTCCTACTCTGCAAAGTCTGGCATTTAGAATCAGGTCTCCCAAACAACACCACTGTGGGTTATTTGTTTTTCCTTTAAAAAGATCTACCCCATTTTTTAGGTATCCAAGGTGATCAAGATTTAAATATATGCAGTAAGGTGTTGCATGTCCCGTAAGCACTGACCATCTAAGTGCATGTGACATTCATTAACGTGTGCCGAATCTAATTCTTTTTTTTTCTTAAAGATTTTATTTACTTATGTGGAAGAAAGAAAGCGAGAGATAGAGAATGAGCAGAGGGGGAGGAGCAGCGGGAGAGGGAGAAGCAGGCTTCCCACTGAGCAGGGAGCTGGACTTGCGGCCTGATCCCGGAACCTGGGCATCATGACCTGAGTCAGCTTAACTGACTGACCACCTAGGTGCCCCTCTAGTCATCCTCTTTGAGGTAAGGTAGGAAACCACTGCCCACACAGCCACCACACGGTTAGACTAGGAAACGTAGAGTGGCTATCAAAATTACATAGGAATTTATATCAGCATCTAAAGAAGACAATGTCACAAGTCGTCATACTGGGATTTTAGAGGACTGGTTTCCCAAAAGACACGGAACCTCTGAATCTGGCTTTTTTCTTTATTCACTGTGGTTTTTTTTAGTGCACATCTATCATCTATCAGTATTGGTAGTGACAAATTTCAACTGTGTTTAGGCAAAGCTAGGTCACAAAGGACTGTTAGCTGGTGGACTTAGTTATTTCAGACTCTCACTTTCCACAGGGTAGACCAGCTGCTCCTCTGACAACTGCCATTGTGTGGGCACGAAAGGCATTGGAAAAGCCAAGGCAATCATTACCTTTTTGAAATAAAGGGAAGAAAGCTGACTGTGAGGTGCGCTATGGCACCTTACTGTCGGCCAAACGTTCGCCTTTTCCTGAATGTTTACTGTAGACATGCAGCAACGAGATTCCCAGTGTGGTTTCTGGCAGTATCCAGTGTCAGGGCTTAATATCACATTTATGCTAGATTACCAATTTGAGAAATAATACCAAGAAAAGCATTTGCTAAAACCATTCACCATTAAAGAGAAGACAGCAAGCTCTGTGTGCAAAGATTCTACATCACACGATACAGTCTGACCCCTTGCTTTCATCTAGTGGGCCGGGAAGATGGAGAACACACTGTCAGGCAGGAATGTGGAGATGGGCAGGGAGTCTGGGCATCTGAAGTCTCCCAAGGGACCACTGCCATGGGCCTGATCCCTACACGAGGGAGACTGTGACCAGGGGGACAGGAAACCTCAGAGGGCAAGGAGGGTGCAGAGAGGCAAAGTGGGCCGAGATCAGCCAACACTGACCGGCTTCAAACCCCTGAGCTTCAGTCTACCTGGAAGTGTACATTTCAAAATTTAGAACTGCAATACTTGAAAACATCGATTCTCCTTCCTAATTTTTTAAAAGTCAGCCACTTCATCTTCTATATGTTTCCCTGGGAAAGGGAACTGACAGTGAAGTGAAACACTTCGTAACCTGCTGCTATACTTGATCACACCCTTATGCAGATGATGAGGGCAGGATTTTAAAACATACACAAAAATTAAAGCAGGAACAAATCAAGCCCTTACCTTTTACGACCGTCTATTCTGTGGGGAGAATTCTGTACCAGAGTGGCATTGGGTCACTCTAGTACAGAACAGAAGTTGATTCCAGGGAAACAGTGCTCCCTAATTTAATAAACGAAGAGCGAGTTTTCTAAATCAGTCATTACACATTTATATGTATACATACATTTGGGTGTCACAAGGGAAAAATCATACCGGACTTCCCACCCAAACTTATAAACTCCTACTGGGGAATGAGGCATGTTGAAGAACCGAGGCGCTCTATCTATAAAAACAGCCTTGCAGAAAGAGGCTTTTGTTCCACGGAATTATTTTTTATTGTTGCTGCTGAACGGGACCATCCGCTTAATGAACTCATGCCTCTTTTAGGCATTACAGTCTAATTTCCCCGCTACAAAATAAAACAGCACCATCAGGGGGAAAAGAGAAACAAAAACAAAACAAAGCAAAACAAAAAAGCTCAGCAATGAAACTTCCAGAGTCATGGATTAAGAGCCCTATTATCTTTTCTTTTCTTGTTTCAAAAACATTTGAGAAAATAATCTGGA
>JAQQSY010002169.1:0-13862 GCA_028646535.1 Procyon lotor
AGGATCATCTTTTCCTTCCAAATTCAGTGAACACCTCAAATCCCTATCTCAGATTTATTATGGAGCCCAAACATCCATGGTATCACTCCATTTTTGAAAAATAAAACCAAAACAAAAAACAAAGCAGGCTCAAGGATTGCCTCCCCTAATGAGTCTGTTACTCACTGCTACCCTACCTAACCACCTCTCAGCTGTAGATGCCCTCTCTACGCTCTGGTCTTTACAGTATATTACAATTGCTTTCTCAGTGACGGAACTGTTTCCTCCGCTACCTCACAGATTAACTATCCAGGCCAATAGCAGTCCCACTTTTGTTTGTGTTCTAATGACTCTCTGTATAATACATATAGGATCTTAAAGTCCTTTCAGATGAATTACATGGGCTGGGATATACTTAGGAATGGTGTATATTTGATTTTTTTCTTGTTAAACTGGTTTCAACTCATGTTTGTATTTCTCAGTGTCATTCAAGTCAAAGTGTAGAATCATGCTGGGAGCAATTAGGTAGTAATGTTAACACATTTAGTTACTGTCTTTAAAAATAGGAAAATCAAGTATGGCTTATGTGTACATAGAAAAGAAGAGTGAATTAACTTTACAAATAACCAATATTCATTACTTACTACGGGCTTGGTGCTTGACACACATGATTCATTTTCTCTTCTCACCAACCCCAGGAGACAGGGAGGTGGGCCAGAATATACCACCTGCAAATATGCCACTTTGGCATACAGATTATTTTAAGCTAAAGGCACCTGAAAAAACAGCAGGTGCAAGAAAAACATACTTACTCCACCTCCTTTTCCTTCCAGAAGGCAGGAGATGAAACTCCCATGTGAAAGACACCCTCCCTATACCAGGAGGAGAGGGATATTCTTATTACCAGAGACAGAGTTGAGACCTAGATGGCTGTATACAAAAAGATCTTGCTAAAATCTTTATCTGCTTTGGCCTCCCAATACATTTTAGTTATTCTTCCACAACTGCCTCTCTTTGTTCAACTTAGTATTATAGCTTTTAAAGGTTCTGCTACTTCTTTGGGTTTTACTCCTTTATGAGGGCTCTCACATTACATAAAACTGATATTAAACACATCTATATGTTTTTCTCCTGTTAATCTGTCTTATGTCCATTTAATTTTCAGGCCCGGCAGGAGACCCTAAAGTATAGAGGTAAGAATTCTCTTTCTCCTACAGTAGGTATATCTGGGAAATAAGAACCTTGAAATAAATCATCTGAGATCATATAGCTGAATGTGGTAGAGTCAGCCCATTTGTCCAGTCTCAATGCATAATTGCTAAGCCCTATTTCATTTAGTACGTTCATCCAACAAATATCCATTTAATGCCTACTACGTATCAAGTGCTCGTTCTAAGGATACAGAAATGACTAACAAATCCTGACCCACGGGGAGCGCACATTCTAGTGGAAAGAGATAGATAGTAAGCAAATGGGTAATACATAAGTACATTATATAGTATTAAAGAAGGTGATGAGTGCTATGCAGTAAGTTGAGTGGAAAGCAGAGGTAGAGAATTGTGGTAGGGTAGGGGAGTGCCCTGCAACAGTAAATAAGAGAGTCAAGGTACACATCACTGGGAAGGAACATTTGAGCAATGACTTAAAGGAGTTATACATGAGCACAATTATTTGGTGAGGAACCAGGAGAACTTGAGTATGCAGTACAGAATAACAGATCTAGAAAATACTTAAACTTTTCGTTCGTACCTTTTTTTTTCTTTCAAGTTTTTACTTGAATTCCAGTTAGTTAACATACAGTGTAATACTAGTTTTAGGTGTACAATTCATTACATAAAACACCTGGTGCTCAGGACAGCTAGTGCACTCCTTAATCCTATCACCTGTTTCACCCATCCCCCCCATCAACCTCCCCTCTGGTAACTACCCGTTTGTTAAGAGTCTGTTTCTTGGTTTGCCTCTCTTTTTCTCCCCCACCATGTTCATTTGTTTTGTGTCTTAAATTCTATATATTAGTGAAATCATGTAGTATTTGTCTTTCTCTGACAGACTTAGTTTGCTTAATAATAAATACTCTCTAGCTCCATCTATGTTATTGCAAATGGCAGGACTTAATTCTTTTTGATGGCTTGGTAATATTCCAATCAACACACACACACACACACACACACACACACACACACACACACTCCCCACATCCTCTTTATCCATTGATCAACGGATGGACATTTGGGCTCTCTCCTCTATTTGGCTATGTTGATGATGTTGCTATAAACATCACAGTGCATATATACCTTTGAATTAATATTTTGTATCCTTTGGATAAATACTTGTTAGTACAATTAACAGATCACAGGGTAGTTCTATTTTTAACTTTTTTTTTAAAGATTTTATTTATTTATTTGACACAGAGAGATCACAAGTAGGCAGTGAGGCAGGCAGAGAGAGAGGGGGAAGCGGGCTCCCTGCTGAGCAGAGAACCCGATGTGGGGCTCGATCCCAGGACCCTGAGATCATGACCTGAGCTGAAGGCAGAGGCTTTAACCCACTGAGCTACCCAGGTGCCCCTCTATTTTTAACTTTTTGAGGAACCTCCATATTGTTTTCCAGAGTGGCTGCAAATATTGTTAAAATGTCTAAATTACCCAAAGCAATCTATACATTTCATGTAATCTCTCTCACACCGTTTTTCACAGAGCTAGTACAAACAATCCTAAAATTTGTATGGAACCACAAAAGACCCTGGAATAGCCAAAGCAATCTTGAAAAAGAAAAGCAAAACTGTAGGCATCACAATTCCAGACTTCAGGTTATATTACAAAGCTGTAGTGATGAAGAGAGTACTGTCTTGATATATAGATCAGTGGAACAGAACTGAAAACCCAGATATGGATCCCCAACTACATGGCCAACTAATATTTGACAAAGCAGGAAAGGATATCCAATGGGAAAGACAGTTTCTTCAACAAATCGTGTTGGGACAACTGGACAGCAATATGCAAAAGAATGAAACTGGACCACTTTCTTACACCATCTACAAAAATAAGTTCAAAATGGATGAAAGGCCTAAATGTGAGACAGGAAATCTATTAAAATACCAGAGGTTTGCATCTTTTTAAAGCTATTCGTCCAGGGGCTCCTGGACAACTGGACAGTTGAATCAGTTGATTCAGCTTCTGACTCCTGATCTCAGCTAAGGTCTTGGATCTCAGGGTCACGAGTTTAAGCCCAAAAAAGGTAAGGGCATTTGTCCCATAGTCTTATACTACAGCTAAGCCTCCACATGTATTACTTCTTCTATTACTCTGTAAGTTCCTTGACTAGAATAGCTGTGCTCCACACCTTTACATCCCTCTACAGTGCTTAGAGGAGTGACTGTCACAAGAAAGATCTGGTGAAGAAATACATATCTAATGAAAAGAGTTAAATATATGAGAATTAAGAAATCAGGGGGAAAAGTGATCAAATCAATAGTTAACAATCATCAGAAAGCAAACCCAGAAATAGATCTAGTATGGAAAAAAAAAATGCAAGAGGTTTTTTATGATGATGGCAAATGTTGACATAATATGTTTTAATGTAGAATTGGAGTAGTTTTGTTCATCTTGGAGCTGAGGTAGTTGAGAAAGCTTTCCTAAACTGGGAATAATTTGACGTGAATCTAAATTAGAGGCCATATTTAGAAAGTTAAATGAAGTTTACTTATCCATTCATACATACACTGTACTAGGTACTGGAGATAAATCTTTTTTTTTTTTTTTTTTTTTTTTTATTTGACAGAGAGAAACACAGCTGGAGAGGGAACACAAGCAGAGGGAATGGTAGCGGGAGAAGCAGGCTCCCTGCTGAGCAAAGAGCCCAATGCGGGGCTCGATCCCAGGACTCTGGGATCATGACCTGAGCCCAAGGTAGATGCTTAACGACTGAGCCACCCAGGTGCCCCGAGATAAATCATTTTATGCAACAGAGAGTGTCTAAATTTGTGGACTTATATTTTAAAAGCGGAGATATCCATTAGGCAAAAAGTTATATAATTAATTAATCATTATGTTAAGTGCTATAAAGAAGGCATATAGCGGGATACGAGAATAGGTAATAAGGGGACTAAATCTCCTCTGGAGTGTCAGCAAGGCAAATCTGAAGGGCATATGGAGGTTGGATGAGGGAAAATGGGAGTGCTTCTCTATTTGGGGCACTGTAATTATTCATTCAATGAATACTTACCAACTATTACTATATTCCTGTATCGTGAATCCCACACGTACTATCTAATTTAATCTTCACAACAAACCTGTTAATTAAGGGTTTCTTATGCTCATTTAAGAGATGAGAAAACTGAAGAAAAGGGAGATAAAATATCTAGGTCAAGATCACACAGGTTGTGAGATAAGATTCCAACGCAGACTTGTTCAGGATTTCCCCATCTCAGTCACCAAGATCTCTGCTATGATGAGTTGAGATTATAGGCTTACTGAAGAACAATAGTCAGGGAAGGGGCTCAGATATGAGTACTAACTGACACAGGGCAGGCTGATATGGGCCAGAAAGGCCAGGAATTAACTCAGCTGAACCATCCCACTGGGATTTAGCCTTTGGTCCCACTTTCCATAACAAATTTTCCTAATTCTCCTCTCCTTATTATGTTATGCAACAAGCTAATACTGAAGTTCTACAGGCATCAGATTTATTGCTATGAACAGCGCTTCTCTCAAGGAGCTCAATCTAATGAGGATTCAGACCCATAAATAGATAAATGGAGTCTAATATGCCAAATGCTATGCTACCATTATGAAAACATTAAAGAACCGGGGACCAGTGGAAGAGGTTTCTCATTTTGCCTGATGGCTTCTGAGAGGAACTGCCCTTTGACCTGGAGATTGGAGAGGAGCAGCAGGATGCTAGGGAAAAGGAGGAGGAAGAGGGCATTCTCTATGGGGACTAGAGAGAGCCTGCCATATTTTTCAAACAATGACTCGTTGGCAGAAGGGTGTCTGTGTATGTGTTAGACGGGAAAGAAATGGCCCTGTCCCCCTTGAGGCAGATCACAAAGTAATTAGCTTTGCCTCTGACTTTCTATATTGTATGGATATTTGAAAAATTGATCGTCTTGTGGTTTACTCTTCCACATGGGCCCTTAAAGTCATTACCAACATGAAGGGTAAGGTAGAAGGCCAGAAGCACCACATATATGCACACTCAAAGCCAACCGCAAGGAACCTTACCTGTGAACCGCTGTGTTGTCTGAAAACATTATAACACTAAAAGTGAAAAGAATGCCGGCCTATCTATGGTCATTACAGACATTTTGAATTTAGCGATCTGTTTTTTGAGGTTGGAAGATAGCAAGAACGTGAAATAACAGGAATTGCTTTATACTCTGAAAGCAATCTATTGAGAGAGAAACCATTGTGACACATACAGCCCATGTAACAGGCCAACAGCATCACATACTCTCCTGCTTGTGAAGACCCACATCACAAGCATCTGATTCAAAGAACCACCTTCACTAGCACAGACTATCACTAGCTCATCACACATTCAGGTAAGAAACTCAATCTCTGTGCCTCTAAAAACTGCAAACCACCATGGCAGTTGCCTTATTTCCCTGAGAGTAGAGGTTTCACTTGGCACTTGGGCCTGAGAGAGTCCTCAAAGTGGGCAATTAGCTTGTTGGGTACACAGTGCACTTTGTACCTCTCCATTACCACATCCTCCATCAGGCTCAAGCAGAACAGAAGAGCTTCCAGCATCAATGGTTTTACCATTTGAGACCTTGAAGCAAATTTTCTTAACCCATTCACTTCTAGTATTTCTCAGTAGCTGAGAAAATGTATGATTCTCATTAGTCTGTAAAGAAATTATAGTTTCACGGAAAAGACAGAAGGAGATAGGCCAAATTAACAAACGGATTCTTTTTAGAGGGAGAAGGGAGGAAAATGAATCAGAAATACCTGTCACAATTTAATACACTAAACATGGCAATAAATTATAGATACCTGGCTGGTAGTTATAAGTATCTCAAAAATTTTTTTAAAAATAAAATATTTACTCTTCTGATATCACCTCCTGACAATTATATAAAAGAGAACCAAGAGAAACAAAACTTACTGTATCTCAAATCCATTTTAAAGATTTTATTTACTTACTTGAGAGACAGCTAGAGCATGGGAAGGACAGAGGGAGACAGAAAATCTCAAGCAGACTCCACACTGAGCTTGGGAGCCCAACAAGGGGCTCAATCTCACGACCCTGAGATCACGACATGAGCTGACATCAAGAGTCAGATGCTTAACTGATGGAGCCAACCAGGTACCCAGGATCTCAAATCCATTTTAAAGATTTATTTTTATTTATTTGAGACAGAGAGAGAGAGAGAGAGAGAGAGAGAGAGAGCGCATGAGAGGGGAGAGGTCAGAGGGAGAAGCAGGCTCCCTGAGGAGCAAGGAGCCCGATGTGGGACTCCATCCCGGGACTCCAGGATCATGACCTGAGCTGAAGGCAGTTGCTTAACCAACTGAGCCACCCAGGCGCCCTCAAATCCATTTTAAAAGCATAACACCAAATTTTCCTTTTCCCGTTGTGAGAGTCTGAGCTATCAGAAAGGCGATATTGGAATGGAAGTTAAGAACATAGGCTTTGGACACAGAATGCCTGGTTCAAACGGTGGCAAACCTGAGCACCCAAGAAGGGACAGCTATCTGATGATCATGATGATCATGATGATGTTGCTGCTGCTGCTAGTGGTAATGACTGCAATGACTTTAACCAAAAGAGGAAGATTGGGAAGATGATTTCTGGTCAAAGGTCAGTGAAGCTTGTCTGTGGACTGCTTGTGCCACTTTCTTGATAAATACTGAAAAACCAATATACAGAATGAGAGATATATTACATCTCTATCCCTTCCAAGCTGAGCCAGAAAGAGATTTGTTTTTGTTTTTGTTTTCCAAAATATTCCTAAGGCTAGATCGATGCCAATTAAGTGTCAGTATATCCATTATTTAAATCACCATCTACTAGTTAGACCCAATTTAGACAGTTTACCTCCTGAGAGAATCTTAAGAGCGCTTCTTCATGGTGGCTAGAGAGTATTGACCAGACAGTCTCCAGCAGACTCCCCTGAGCTTGTACAGGCAGATTTAATCTAATAGAGGGCAGAAATTCCAATAGCAGCTCTGTAGGAATCCCTGGTCACAAACTCAATACTGCACGAGGAAGTTTCATAACCTTACTGAACTATACCCAGTTGCCAACTGGGGATATCTAGAAAACTAATGGAGAACAAAACATTTGGATGTTTTGGATGTAGGGATGAGTGATCACAATCTCTATTGGTTCTGAGCTAGAGTGAAAGCATCGATTAATTGAGAACATTACTAAGATAACTCCGCAGTAGTTGTCTAACTTAGAAAACTCTTTTCTGATATTATATCATTTTACCAACATCCCCAACTTGGGCAAACATATCTTCGATATTTTTTATTTTCCTTCTATAAATCAGGATACCAACGTTAAAAAAAAAAAAAGGACCACCATTTAGGTACTTTATTAACAATCAAAATGATGTAAGAATGTGACTTTGCAAAGATTAAATAGAAATGGTCATCTCTTTATGACTCACATTTATCACATGCCAAAAAATGAAATGGGAGAAAAGAATCACCAGACAACACAGTTATATTTATATAAAATACCCAATAGACAAAGGAAAATAAATTTATAGCATGTATTATATAAATGTCCACATGAGGTGTTTGGATAAATACTTATACTTATTTGTCTGCTATATTTCCCCACTCTCCTGCTCACGATAGAACGTCAATCCCCTTACTACCTTCAAAACTTGCTCCACCTGTCCCCACACCTCATCTTCTTCTGTGTTTCATTTATCAATTACCATGTATCAATTACCACTCCTCAAAGAACCTATTCCCTTGTCCCAACTATACTCAAAAATATGCCTATTATACCTATAAACATTTATGGAATGAGCATCCTTCTCTCAATCTCTGGAACTATTAACCTAGCTCAAGCCCAGGTGATGTTTTGCCTGAGACATGGCAGTGGCCACCGAGTGTACTCCTAGCCTCCAGACCAGTCTCTTGCACGTTTATTCTCCATTTAGTCTCCATGATATGACCTTGCCCCACCATTGCTTGGATACTTCATAGTTTCAGGACAAATTCAAAGTCCTTATGCTAGCACAAAATTCCACAGGGCGTGGTCTTTGTTTACTTCTAGTGTCACAATGTCTCTTTGTCACATAAACCATGTAATTTCTTCTCTGAACATCTCTGCCTCTTGGAACCTCTCCTTCTCCCTTCAACCCCACACTCACTCTAAGATTCACCTGGGGTCATGCTTTTCACCCCCGGCTAGGTTAGGTCATGCTCCCCACTCCCATAAAGCCCTACACATATTGCTAATCACGGCACTCACCACATATTTGTCTTGATAACCTACTTAAATCTCTACTCCCTCCCCCATTTAAACTCCTTTAATTTGAACTCCTTTGGAAATAGGTTTTATCTTTATTTATTTATGTTAGTGTCTCCAGCATCTAGAACATAGTGGATACATATAAGATGTTAAGTGAATAACTGAATGCACTTCTCCAGAACAATTAATACTGAAAAGTAAAGTAAACAAGGTGGAGAAAATGCTATTTCTGGGAATTCACGGATGTGGGTGGTGGGGTGAGACCCTGGGACACATCCCCAGGGAGCTTCACAATTGGGGGAGTCACATGGTCAGGGTAGAGTGCTGATTCTGGAAAGCTAAGATTCCATGAGGTGCACCTAGGCGAAGAGATAACAAAAGTCTGCATGGTGCATGATGAAGGTGAATATTCCTCACAACACCTCAAGGTTTTAGTAAAGCAGTCAAATCCACCTGTGCTACAGGTTCATAAATTTCTGGTGAAAAACAGCTCTACTCTTGTATAGCTTTCTGTCCATGTTTGAGGACCTGCAGGAGAAAGACTACATATCAGCAGACGCAGAGATCTAAAGGCAGAGAGAAGCATGAAGATGTAAAGTGTGGTTCCGGCATGGGGAACATGGCAACAGAGAATGAAATCTCCACAGAACAAGAGAGCCCTACTCAACAGAAATATGACAAAAGAAAATCAGGTGGAAAGTTGGAGGACAGATACATTTATACCTCAACAGCAATCTCATCTGGAAACAGGTTTTGGTTTGTTACACATTTGTTAATTATATCATGCCTAAAGAAAATATTTCATGATGTTGAGGGAGAATATGAAAACAAAATTGTTGTTCAAAATGCATCCCACAGGTTCCACATGTGAAAAGTGAGCTTCTTAGCAGTCTTTATGAAAAGAGAACACAATCTTTTACACGGTTTGAAATTACTCAAAAGAGCTCAGCTTGATACTGAAGCCTCACGTAGAAATGTTCCCTAGGTCCTCATAAAGAAAACATTCTGAGACAATGAACAATAGCTTTACCATGATGTTTTGCCAATATGGTGTGACATCAAGAGTAAGAAATTTATTTTGGATGTTTATTCCAAAATAGAATAATCATCTAAAAGCTTCTTGCTCTTGACCACAAATGTACATGGAGACAGTCCCTCCCATAAACTGCAAATGACTGTCTATTTCACATCAGAATTTATATCTCACATTGCATATCTCACTTTAGTCCGGAGACACAACTATCAATAAGAGAAGCAAGCCTTGTTTTTTTTTTTGTTTGTTTGTTTGTTTGTTTTAAAAAAAACTTTTTATTCAATTCCTTGGTTATTTTCGGACAATAATTAACACATGGTTAGTATCTCTATGGTGGCAGTATATTACACTCCATTTGAAGTGAGATAAGCCTCATCACAAGAATGGATGGTACATGTGGGCTTATACAGCATTACAAATTAATGATAATTCAAGGAGGTACCATGTAGCTTCTACCTGAGAAGGAATTTTCCCTTGGCATACTAAAAGGGAATCTGGCAGTGTTTTCTTTATTCCCAGAAGATTTCTCAATGAAATGTTACCACTTTGCACCCTTTGGGTTCAGTTGTTCAACCAGTTACAATTAGCTAGATTAGTAACTAGTTGAACAACTGTAACCAAAGAGTACAGATTGAAGTGTTGAGGTCTACTAGAGAGAGGTTTGTTAGTGGTGATCAGCAGAGCTCCGTCTGTCCTCTTCAATGTTTGCATGAATGATTTGAAGCAAGATACATACTAAGGAGAAAATCATTAAACATTGTTTCAGTATCTGCTATAGTGACAGGGTGTGAAGGTACTGAGAAAACTTCATTTATATGACCCCGATGCTAAGCTGGGGAGTGAAAGAGACAGAGATTATATTACCCAACAAGAAACTTAACATTTAGCCTCTATCTAGAAAAATTTGGATGAAAAGTATTTCAAGGAGAAATTAAAGAGATAACCCCTTCCCACGAGTTACAATTTACAACATTCAGTCATTGTCAACACGATGGAACATATCTGAGATTTTACCTTTATTTAGTCAAACTCACACAGTACTAGGTAGGTGACAAGTTAACAAGTCTTATTTACTAACACAAATAAGAAAAACAAAAGCCCTTGTTTCATTAATCTGAAAGCAGAGGACTCTCATCTCCCCAAGGCCTAGACTACTCCCTGACATTAATTTGGATACTTTGCAAAACTCATTCTTCCAAGTGCCAAATGTTCATTTATTATAATTAATGTGCCATACTTAATGAGATCCTGGCTGTCTATAGTTGTTATTCCATTCTCTAATCACCTATATTTTTGCCATGGGACAGACTTCTGCATCAGGGCACACCTAGCTAATTTTGTCATCCAAATTTTGTAAATTCTTTTTCAATTCTTCAGCGTGGACTGAGAACTTCAAGAGTTCCCAGAAATGTGCATGGAATTGGGTAAAAATCAGAGAGAGCAGAGTTAAGTTCCTATTCAGAGAATCCACTGACCCATTGGGCTGCTTTGCTACAATTCATAAACCTAGTGTGGTTAACTGTTGGGTATTTTCTGCTATTCGAAAAACAAATTTTTCCCCATTCTAGTTATGCATCAGCAATGAACATTCATACAAAGACAGTGTGGTGTTCATGAGCAAGGCATTAAGTGAGATCCAAATCTCGGCTTAAATGATCTCTCTCAGATTTCAGACCAAGTGACAATGTACATATAAAAGGATCAAAATCCAGTTTAGATGTAAGATGGAAAAAAATGGAACCATGGGGGTAGGATACTTCAATATATTTCATTTGGGGGTTCCTGGGTGGTTCAGTCATTAAGAATCTGCCTTCAGTTCAGGTCATGATCCCAGGGTCCTGGGATTGAACCTCACATTGGGCTCCCTGCTTGGCGGGAAGCCTGCTTCTCCCTCTCCCACTCCCCCTGCTTGTGTTCCCTCTCCCGCTTTGTCTCTGTCAAATAAATAAATAAAATCTTTAAAAAAATTTCTTTGTTACATATGTCTTTCCATCAGATTTATCTTAATTTTCTAAAACTTTGTAGGACTTAATACTCCAACTACAGATATTAGTCAAAGCTGTTTAAAACCAAGCTTCCCTTATTTACAAAAGGCAGTTTTTACAAGACAACTATCAAGAATAAACACAAAAAGAAATGGAAACTTTTCCATTTCTAGCAATTTGCCAGAGTAAACTGGCTGTATATTGAACACAGCTGTTTCTGTAAGAGATTTTTTTCTTTTTTTGGAATTTAATATTGACTGTGTTCATGTGACATGAGTATAGTAAAGGAAAGATTGTGCTGAGCTTGATAAGGGAGACCAGAAACAATAGCTCCCACGGTTTCTCCCCTGCTTTAGCAGCCAGACTCTAATCCGGAGCCTCCCAGGTAAAAGCTCATGATTTGTCATGTTGATTACAAACAAACAAAACATTTGAGGGCTTTTCTTGCCACCTTCCATAAACTGAGGAGGACCCAGCCCCAGCCAGGAGAGTGTTTTGAAGATGAGTTGAAGGTAGGAAGGCAAACCTCAAATTTAAACACAAGAAAGAGTCTCTTACTGTCTACACGTCTCACTTTTCAACCACTGAAAGCTGTTTCTCACTGAATTTAAGGCTATAAAAGGGGGAACCAAGACAGTTTTCCTAAACTAAGGTACATGTGTCTTTAGGCGCATTATTCAATAAAATCAACAAGACTTTTCCTTTGAATTTGCCCAAAGCCTATCTAGATTATTAATACTAACAGTTAATATTTTATTCACTGCTTAATGTTATGCCAGAAACTGTACATAGCAGTCGACATACACTATGGTAGTTATTGTTCTCAGCAATTTGAAAGGCCAATGCTTGGCCTAGCAATCCAGGGATCTCCACTTATCTTTTGTGGGATCAACTCTTCAAAATGGGGAATGGTAGGACAATGTTAAAAAGTCACTACTCGAAGTTAAACAGTCTATATTTGACTCTCAGCTGCAAGTTGAGCATGTAGTAAAATGAAGATAACAGTGCTGCAAAGCTCCTAGTATAATTCTGGAGACTAAACCTGATACATATTTGGTTGATGCACCTCTAGACCTGTACTGGACCTCTGCGACCTTTCCAAAGGTGTCCCATGTCTGTAAACCTGCAGAAATGGAATACAGACCCTGAAATCCCCTAAGATACCAGGGCCTTGAAGGCCAGCCAAGTGGGTTCTCAAGTTCTATTTATTTGGCTATGAAGAATGTTTCTCACCCAAGCTAATCCCTTTATAAAAGTTCATTTCTGTTCTTTTTTCTGAAGCTTCTCTTGGAGCCAGGGAAAGGTGTGGCCAGTAAGGATTTCATGGTTGTTTGTGCTCCAGTTGGTTTGAGTGCTTTAGATCAGGAAGTGACTAGGTTGGATACAGGGATCATTGACAATCCTTTCAGCCAGCAGCTTAAGGCTAACTAACCTGGCGCAGGCCCACCTTCTGGCGTAAAAATAGGAATTCAAATAATTAAAGGCTAGGATATCAGAAACAATGTGATTGAACCAAAGAGCTAAAGTAATGGAGTCCTGATATTCTAAGCTCAAGTTATAAGGCTATAGAGTAAGAACTAGAAATAACCTCTTCTAGGCTAGCATAAACACAGCTCTACCTGACTTAGATTTTTCTTTCAGTGTGGCTTACAGAGGTTTCAGAGAGCTTACTAACTTATTTATGAATGGTGTTTCATGGTTCAGGAAGCAATGAACTCTAGAATGCATCACATGCTTAGAAGACATAATTCACATTTATTCATAGATATTTTCAGTAAGTACAGCTAGGGATGGTGGGAGGCAGAACACAAAATTGTACTATGTAGAGATACAGGTCCTTGTTCTAGCTCTCCTTAGTACACACATACACTTATTTGATAAATTAATGGCTCTAAATAAATATTACAGAGTAGATTTCTCAAAACCTAAACAAGACAGTAAGCATAACAGTGACTCAATTATTTTGGATTATGGATAACAGAAGACAAATTAGATCAATCATAATGAGAAACTTCAAATGGTAGCAGTAATATACACACGATACTGAGTAAAGCTTTACAGTAGAACCTCAGCCAGACAGCAGAAAGCAACTGCATGAAGCAGGCACATCAGCTTCATTAGAAAACTTACTTTCTATTTCTTGATAAAAACAGTTTTGTTATGATCAGTAAGATATTTTTAGAGCCTGTACAACTCCTTAGCTACACATGAGGGTAAGCCATAGCCAGAGAATGCAAGAGAACTGTCTTCAGTTACAAGCAACATAGCCCATGTTCAGTGAGAGTAACTGGTAAAACAATGGGTTGCTTTATACCTCCTCTGGGAATGAATTCTTAAATTCAAAAACCATTTGTTGAATTACTGTTCATCTAGGTACTGGGGAGAACTGGAAATGACAAGATACAGACCCTGACTTTAAGACACTCCCA
>JAQQSY010002170.1:0-13862 GCA_028646535.1 Procyon lotor
GGAGCTTAAGATCCTCTGTCTTACTTTCCCTCGGACCCCCTTGCCCCCACAATGTACACTCTCTAAAATAAATCAATGACCATGAAAGACTGTGGACTCTGAGCAACAAACTGAGGGTTTTGAAAGGGTGGGGGTGGGGGGTTGGGCGAGCCTGGTGGTGGGTATTGAGGAGGGCATGCATTGCATGGAGCACGGGTGTAGTACGTGAGCAATGAATCTTGTAATAGTGAAAAAATAAAATAAAAGTATTTGAGGAAAACAAACAAACAAAATTGATACCAACTTTTCCAATTAAATTGGAAAACTAAGATTCGTTTGTGAATTAGTCTTAAAATTAAAAATAAGAAAATAATTTTCATTTGTTACACAAAGCTTGGATTATTGTTTAATTTCATCTATGTTGCAGTGATAAAAAGCCATATTTTTTTATGGGATAAAAAAACATATTTTTGGGGACAAAAAACCATATTTGGTGGCAAATGGCATTATGACAGGAGGGTGCTATCACACACAGATTATCTTTCAAAGATATTCAAGGGTTTTTCCAAGGACCAACGTCATTTTATTTTGATATCTAAATCATTTTATTCTTGCATCCTTATATTTATGATTTTTGTCTTCAATTGCTAATGTATTTAAACCTTCTAGCATCTCATTTTTAATGTTTCCATGTGATTCTAGTATTTCTCCAAAAGAAACTTTCCTCCCTTTTGTAAAGCCCTACATTGTCTGAAAGATTTGCAATGTCATGTTGCAACTGGAAGGCTATTGGGAACAGAAGAAGACACCAGTGTAAAGCTGGGTGGAATGTTTTGGTGGGGACTAATATTATTAATGGAGAGTTGATTCGTGAGTATTTTTATGCTACACTTCACTATTGGTTCTTCTTAAACTCTTTATAGAGTTACAGAGATTTGGAAAATGGATACTTACACAGTAACAATCATCAACGCCTCTGTAACATACTAAGAGTTCAGGTGGCACAAAAATTAGGAAGATGCTAGAATAAAAAACTTAAAATTTATTTACAGACAAAGAGTGGTCACAGTCCCATGACTGTGAGAAATCACTCTGTGAGTATGACTCAGCCACTGATACAATCAATATCAGTTGTAACTAGACTAGTGGTTATTAAAGTTGCCTGAGATCACTGGAGTTGTTTCTTTTACAGTCAAGTGTGTTCCTGAGGTTTTCTGATTCTAGATTCAGTGAATAACTCTTCCACCATCTGATAGGCTCTTGATTACTCACAAATCCTGGAAAACGTTATTTTTGTTATTCTTATTATATTACTTTCCCAGAATCCCAGTCTTTATAGGATGCTTGTAAGAAGAATAGAAGTTGTTTTATGTGCCAACCAAATGCCCTTTTACTAAAACAATGAAGCTTCCCCCTGGAGTCACCTACAACTCTGCCAGATCTTACTTTGCAAGCCATTTCCTAGCCTGTTAAATGGAGTTGGTTGTCAGAGGAGGTGCCATGAAGTACAAAGTCCAGAGTTTTAGGTAGACACAAACATTTATGTGATTTCTACAATATGAACATATATTATCCTTAATCTTCCAGAACATTTATCATGCATATGTAGAAGAAGGTATATACTTTATGGTCTTGTTGGAAAACTGTTGGAAAAAACAGAGCAAGGGTAATAGCAAAGTGAAATTACTGAAGGCAGAGGAAAAATCAAGCCAGCAGAAACCAAGTATGGTTTCATGCCAGAGTAAGAGGGAAACATCAGCCTTAGGGACTATTGATAAAGGAACCATCTTTTCATCTTTTTTCAAGCGATGAGAATTTAACTGAAGCCAGCTTTATTAACTCAATAACGGGAGTTTATAGGCTCACAAAACCGAACTAAGAATAAAGGATGGTATTGGCCTAAGGAATAACTCAATATCATTCCCAAATGCTATCAAGACTATCCCTTTCTCTATTTCTGTTTGGCATCTTGGCTTTTTATCTGTTCTGACCTCATCCTCTCTAACTTGCAAATGTTCCATCTCCGTGTGATGGGCAAAGACATCCTTCACCTCAGCCCAACAATTCCACCCCCAGAAAAGTAAAGAAGTTCTGTCCTATCCACCTTAAGTGGAACAATTTCAGGAGAGACCTCAGTTTGGATCACCTGAACATCATTTGTCATCCTGGCTTCTGCAGTGTCTGCGGACAGAAAGATACCTTAACCGGTCTCATGTGGGTCTTCGGACTTTTTGTCAGACCAAGCAGGTAGGTTGTTTTACCAGAAAAATGGAGAAAAGCTGGTCAGAAAGAAACAACAGCCACTATAGGGATAAATCTTCACCTTCTATTACTTTTTGTTTTTCTGTTTGTCTTCTGGTATTACATGTTGCTTATAGGTCCTCATCTAGGTCATCGAAATTAACTGGGGCTAATCTGACCTGGACTTGAATTATATTTTCATTAGTATAGTACCCAGTTGTGAAACAGAATTTATGCAGGAATAGGATATAATTTACAGATGGCCTGTGTTTAGTTGTGTGAGTCTATTTACTGTGATTAAATCTGAGAAATAGTGTGGGTTCCCTCCCTTTAATTTTAACTGATTTGATAAATTAGAAGAGGTGTGGCAGCAAACACATTGAAATTCTTCAAAGTACATTTGTTTCTAAAAATGTCCTCCCTTCTCTCAAAAATGCTCTAAGAAAAATCCAATAAAACCTCTTTCATCTCCTTGAATGAAGAAAGCAACACACAGTTCAATTGATTTTAGTAGTATTTATGGTTTTAAATGTTTATACTTTAAGTATATTTATTAATATACATATGCTATACATTTTTTATTCATTTATGGACTTGAAACTAGGTTTTAAAAGTCATTGAGGACATCAAAACTTATTTAGCTGGTAAAACTTGCCCTTGGCTTTGTTAAGAATCAGTCCTCCCAAAGATCAATAAACATATATTGAGCCTTTCAATAGTTCTGGACTCTGAACTAAGAGCTATAAGGGACAAAGCAAAAGTCTTTAACACGTTTACTGTTTAGTGAGGGAGACAAGACTATGACCTGAAATCAGAGAGATATATGCATGGCAGAGTACCATATATAAGGAATTCAGCAATTTGATTGAAGTCATGTCAGTGAGTGATCAGCTGCACAGGCTTCATGGCGCTAGTGGGGTAGAGAATCACTGCAACCAAGTAATAATGACCCTCCTTCTCAGTCATTCTCCTCCACCTCTATCCTGATATAGGTAAGCTCAAACCCCCACTAGTAGCAAATGTGCTTAAAATAAGGTAGCATTAGGAGTTGTAACAAACATTTCCCAAATTGCATGATAATGAGAATGACTCAAACAGGACACGGTTCAAGATGGGTGCTTGTGATCACCCCTCAGTGATTCAGAAACCCAGGCTGCTTTCATCTTGTGGCTCCTCCACCATCAAAACAGGGTTTCGAAGGACGTTTTGCTTGTGGCATCCAAGCCAAAAGAAGGAGGAAACACATGTAGGAGATTCTCCTAAGCCAGGCCTAGAATGGCACACATTCCTTCTGCTCATGCTCCATTGACTAGAAGTCAGATTTGTGGCCATATTTATCTGGCTTAAAAATGTCATCTAGGGGTGTGTACAGGTTGAAGAAAGAATAGGTTTTATGAACAATCAGCCATAACATCCATGAACATTGGATTCAAAGAACAAAAAAGAGAGAGGGAACAGGGTGCTAGTTGAAATGTGTCATTTGGTGACCTCCACTTTTTAAGAAATAGGCAAACTGAATCTCACTAATGGAAGGGTGTCCTTCTCCAGTGACAGTTACTGATTTGTGGAATGTGTTCAAAGATGATGGGGCATTTTAAGACACGTTCGGCTTGTATGTGTGTAAATACTAGCAAGAGAAGCATCACAGTAAAGCTTCATTACATTCCCAGACAGAAGGATTGTAATATAAAAAGATTGTGTGTGTGTGTCTGCGTGTGTGTGTGTGTATGCTGAATGGGTGCATATGTATCTCCATAAATAATACACATGTATGCAAACCACTGCTATTATGTCAATAGTAGAAATATACACGTTTCTCAAATGAAGTGGATATATATTTTAAAGTTCTTGGTAGAGGGTAAAATATAAATAATACAGTCTTTATTATTTCCTTAAAAGACATATTTATTTATTTGAGAAAGAGGGAGAAGAAGAGAAAGTCTTAAGCAGATTCTGCACTGAGTGTGGAGCCTGATGTGGGGCTCAATACTAAGATCCAGACCTGAGCCCAAACCAAGAGACGGCCACCCAACTGCCTGAGCCACCCGGGTGCCTTACAAGAAGACATTTTCATAATGTATTAATTTATCTGCACAAAGGTAATTTGTTGAATGGGAAACACCCATTTTCCCCATGTTATGGGTTGAATTGTGTCACCACCGAAGATATACTGAAGTCTTAAACCCTGTATCTATGCCTGTGACTTTATTTGAAAATACAGTCTTTGCAGATGTAATCAGGTTACAATAAAGTCATACTGAATTATCCAATTAATTGGATACTAATCCAATGACTAATGTCCTTATAGGCAGAGGATATTTGGACACAATGTGACCAGGCACTAGAGAGGACACCGTGAGAAGAGACTGGAGTCATATTTATGAGCCAAGGAACACCAAGTATTGCCAGCAACCACCAGAAGCTAGGAGAGAGGCGTGGAGTAGATTCTCAGAACCTCCAGAAATAACCAATGCTGCCAATACCTGAATTCTAGACTTCTAGCCTCCAGACTTGTGAAAGAATAAATTTTTGTTGTCTTAAGCCACCCAGTTTGTGGTAATTTGTAACAGCAGTCCTAGGAAGCTAGCACATGGGTTATACATTTATTTATAGTATCGATGCCTACCTCTTATAATATAGCTTTCAACTTGCACATTTTCATGCTTATAAAAAAAGTATGAGCCAGAGGATAAGAATTGTGACTCTGCTCACTGCCAACGAGTGGGATAACAGTTGCTGTTATAAAATCACTTTGGTCTTATAAACAACTGAATTTGAGAATACTTTCCAGAAACCAGCCAGTTCGCAAGTCAAGGGGCTTCTGCGTCATTTAAATTATTCATATATATTTATCTCATGAGAGGAGTATTTAACAGCTTTCCATACATGGAAGGAAAAAAAACCAATCTTCTTCAGTTCATGGAGCGTCTCAGTTAGTCGAAGTTTTGCTTTCTTCACAAGTGAACATTAGAACCCCCCAAACTAACAATGCCTGTACACCTCAAGATGGTTACTCAATGCCTCTGAGCTCCCATTTAGATAAAGTGGATGCTGACCTACCAAATGGAGATGATGTGAAGTATCTTAGGTTGTCCCAAGCCGTGAGACCAAGAACTTGACCCCCAGGTCACCAGAGACAGGTCGTGTTTCATGGCAGGGCCAAGGGAGGAGCTGTCCCCCCCTACCAAGCCCCTAGCCCTTGTCCACAGCATGGGCTCCAACACACCACGCTTGAGAGGAGGAAGTTGACGCTCACGCTGGTTCTACAGGCAATTGTGTTTTCCTTCCTTCTTCGAGCACATTCAGTGCTTCCAGAATACATTTCCTCTTCTAGGAGATTTCCTGCTTTTATTGAAAAATTGGTGAAGGCAGTTAAAACTTGTAGTAGTAGCACTTCAGATTTTGTTTCTGGTTATAATTACATTGATGGGAAGACCACACACATAAATATTCTTCATTTTTACTTTCATATGAGAAAATCTAGTTCGATACCATCCGCCAAGCACAAACCTCATGGTTTACCTGAGAGGAAGAGTAAATTGAGACCGTATCATTTCTCAAGAAGAGTAGAGAGGAGGTCAAGAATAGGCGTGATTCTTTATACTGAGCCATGAAGGATTAAGACAGCATTAATTACAAAGTTTGCTCTTTTCCATCCTTTTCAAGCACAGGCAACACATGAAAACGATTTCCTGTACTTTGTCTTTTGATTTAATGCTTGCTATAGACATGTGTTACATTTTAATGGGAGCATGGTTAGAGGAGAAACTGTATTTAAACTATATAGTCACAAGAGTGTGGCGGATAAGTTTCTTGCAGAGATGGAAAGAATTATATTATTGACCACATAAATTAGATTTGGAATACTTGACAGGATTCTATGATCTATTTCCATGTTGTTTCTAATGCTGGGACTCTATGTTTCTTAGAGAGGTTCCTTATAATTCTTAATCCTTTGGTTTGTTTTTTCATTTGATTAAGTTCCTTTAACGAGGGGGTGCTTGGAATCAGGCCATGTATTAATGTTTGTGGCAGATGAAGAGACAGTGACAATAAATGACAACAATAAACTTTTAGAAGTTTAAAGTCTGTAAGTGGAAGGGCTAGTTGAACTAAAAGTGAAAAATCCAAGTAATGAATCTCCCTAATAAAAAAGCGACCATCTTGGGGTGTGTGAGCTTCTCAGGGTTCTGAAGACTCCTCTCTTCATTTTACCTTTCAGAAAAGCCTCAAAAAGACAAAACAGTGAACTAAAACTTAGGCTGAAGATTGAAAAACACTTTTCTAAAGGTGGAATTTTTTTATTTTTTCCTGGAATACTGGCTTTTTAGTTGAACCTGGCAACATCTAGGAAAATTCCCCAGAGTTTGGGAATCTTCTTTTATTACAAAACAGGCTCTTAATTACTTTTAAAATTCTCTTCACTGGCCTCTGTCATTTTTTTCTAATAAAAAAATACCACAAAATGGTCAATGAGTAAGACCAGAAGCCCAGAGTAAGACTCCAGAAGAGTTTATGTCTCTGAACAGTTTTACATGATCATTTACAGAAAGACCAGGATCAAAATATTCACAGGTTGACTGTGATTATCTTCATGGTGCCAGGCCAAGTTTTAATTTCTTGGGTCACAGCACTTGGCGAAATGGCATACATTTGCAGCCATTGGAAAAGGCTGAATTTTCTGGTTCCCTGTGCAAATTGATATAACTTCATTATCTTGTACTGGGAGAAACTCTTAGCCATATAGTTCTTTCTATCAGAAGACAAACCTAGGAAGAAAATATAATAATAGGTTAAAAAAATTGGTAAACCAGAATTCCCAGCTAAAAATGCCAAAAATACCTTCCTTTTGCAACCCAGAATAAATAGCTTAGTCATTGAATAGAAGGAAATGTAAAATAGGTCTCATTTCTTCTTCCCCTGGTTATTTGGTGTCTTTATGTTTTAGAGTGCCGATTGGGGCCCTCAAATAAACCTGTCTATCCCTGATGATATGGAGCACGAGAGAACTCTGCCTTTACTCAGGGACACAGAAGTCACAGGAAAAAAGACATCTTATAATCTGTAGTAAAAATACCGACTTTTTTTTTTTAGTGTGAAATTAAAGAATGCAAATTGAAACAGTAAGACACCAATTTTCAAATATTCAATTGGAAAGATTTGTTGATTATGCTAACACTGGACACTTATGAGAAGTTGAGTGAGAGGGACAGTCTTACACTTTCTTTTTTTTTTTGAGATTACTTTAGTCAAATCCCCGTTAAATTGCCTTTGGCAATGAGATGAGCACCTCCACCAAATATAAAGCAATGTACATATAACTGTTATAGCATTTCTTTTATCAACTCCTTTTGGTCACAGCAATCCTACCCATGGGGACGTAGACCCCACTGCTTTTGTGTTTGATTTTTGTGCTACCGCAAGTGTGCTTTTTCCCTCATTTGTTCCTTCTTTTTAAAAAATTTTATTTCTTATTTCCATCATTGTTAATGATGTCATTATTCTAATATTGTTCATATGCTATATTATCTTACACTATTTAACTGGGATATAATTAGCATACAACATTGTGTTAGTTTTAGGTGTACAACATAATGATTTGATGTAGGTATATATTGTGAGATGATCACAATAATGAATTTAGTTAACATCCATCACCACGCATAGTTGTAGGGTTTTTTTTCTTGTGATGAGAACTTTTAGGATCTACTCTGTTAGCTACTTTCGACACAATACATATTGCTAACTATCCTCACCGTACTGTACCTTATATCCCTAGGACTTATATTTTATAACTGCAAGCTTGTACTTTTTGACCACTTTTATCCATTTCACCTATCTCCTGTGCCCCCATCCCTCTGGCAACCACAGATCTGTTCTCTGTATCTATGAGTTCAGTCCTTTCTTTTTAACACTCCACACATGAATGAAGTGGTATGGTATCTGTCTTTCTCTGACTGACTTATTTCACTTACATCCATAACATCCTCAAGGTTAATCCGCATTGTTGAAAATGGCAAGATTTCCTTTTTCATGGTTGACTAACATTCCATTATATATAAGATCATATTTTCACTAAGACACTAAGGTCATTTCCATGTCTTATGTCTTGTAAATTATGCTGTGGTGAACACGGGAGTAGAGACATCTTTTATTTATTTATTTATTTATTTATTCAAAGATTTTATTTATTTGACAGCAAGAAACACAGCGAGAGAGGGAACACAAGCAGAGGGAATGGTAGCGGGAGAAGCAGGCTTCCTGCTGAGCAAGGAGCCCGATGCGGGGCTTGATCCCAGGATCCTAGGATCATGACCTGAGCCGAAGGCAGACGCTTAACGACTGAGCCACCCAGGTGCCCCTAGAGACATCTTTTAAAGACAGGGATTATGTTTCCTTTGGATACATACCCAGAAGTAGAATTGCTGGATCATGTGCAAGCTGTCTTTTCAATTTTTTGAAGAACCTCCATATTGTTTTCCACAGTGGCTGTACCAATTTACAATCCCACCAACAGCACACAAGGATTCCCTTTTTGCCTCATCCTTGCCAACACCTGTCATCTCTTGTCTTGGTGAGGATAGCCATTCTATCAGGTGTGAGGTGATATCTCATTATGATTTCAACTGGAAGAGTCTACTAAGCAATTTTACATTATATATAAAAAGAGCTTAAAACGATCACATACTTTGACCCAGTAATTCCACTTTTAGAAAGTAATCAGAGATGTGTTCAAAGACATATGAACAAAAATGCTCATTATGATTATTTATAATAGTAGGGAAATAGGAATAAAAGCTCTAGTATCCAATTAGAGGAGAAAGGCTGAATAAATCATTATATGTATATAATAGAATAATCAGCAATTACTAAATATTAAGGCTCAAATAAGAGCCCAAGTGCTCAGAGTGAAAGCTGAATCTGGCCCAGAAAATACCAGATGCCATCATCCTGGAACAGGGCACAGAGGCTGAACCCGTAGGACTTGAGAGAATGGAAACCGGGGAGCCCCAGTGAGGATGACCTCAGCTGGCTATGTGGAGCCACCAAGGGCACAGCGGCAGAATGGCAGCTCATGGGTCCAGCGGACTGGAGGAAGAGGGGACAGTGTTCAGTCGTGACCCCGTGTGTCAGTGACTCACACCCACTTGGTCCTTCTACGTGGTTCGGGTTGCAGGGAAAGTCTAAACTCTTCAGACAGAGGGGATGCCACAGTTGTTGGTTAGTTCAGGAGGGAGGTGCTTATTTTTTTTCCTATCTAAGGATAATTAAAAAAAAAACAAACCAGACACAATTGTGTTCACACCTGAAGTTGGTGGTGCAAACCGAATCCAACCAGTAGATGCATAGATAGGCAGATGGTTATAGAATAATGTAAAAAAAAAATAGACCAAAATATTCATTCTGCTTCTCTCTGAGTGGTAAGATTTTTGCGTAATTTTTTACTCCTTCTCAATAATTCTTTTGCTTAAATATGCAATTAGCATTTAATATTTATGTAATGTAAAGTATACAAAAATAAAAAAGTATTTCTGTATTTTCTATAAAAAAGGAAAAAAAAAACCCACTGTCTTCCCCAAAAGATGTTTTCTTCTCTCACTCTCTGCACCCACCTTTCCAAGTAAGGGGCAGAGGGAATGCTGGATTCCGACTGTATCCAACCTTCCAGCTCCGAAGGCATTTATGGTTGGGGAAGGTTTAGCGCTCCCTGTAACTCACACATGAAGAGTGACACCTGATAGCTCCACTCATTCTCTTTCCCTTCTTCAGCAGTCCTTTTTTGGCATTTTAGTGAAGAGAAAAAGAACTGATAAGCTCACTGGTGGGATGGGGACTTGCTTTTGTTTCAGCACAAGAATTTAAAACCAGAATGCATTGTTGAATTGCTTTCACAGATGGAAGTTTAAATCACATTTACGCTGAACACGGTCTTCTCGAAGTCTGTGTGGAATCAGTCTGAACAATGGGAAAGGCAGATGTGTTTTACTTGGAAAGGTTTAACCTTGTGCGGGTGGTGGAATTGTAGGCTCCCGCTGCTTTGGATCTGCTGGTTGGTTCTCAGCCCGTCTCTGGGATCCATCACGGTCCTCCACGGGACGGGGGCTTGTAGTCACCTTTGAGTTCTGTGGAGCTCTGAATGGTGAGAATGGATGAAAATATTTGCAATAAGCTTTGTGAAAGATCTTTACAATATTCTGCCAGAATGAAATTGCTATTCCTTGGAGGCTAACCAGCTTTTGACAGAGGCAAAAAGAGTCTTGGTATGGATTTAAAGGAGCAAAATGTTTCTTTTAAAGGGACAGTGTATATTTTTTAGGAGCCATGAACATTGTAAAGTCTTGTTAGAGACAGAATTCCACAACAGAAACATTCTTTCTATCATCTAAGGACCTAGACAAAATGAAATATGAATTTAGTGTGAAAATTCTGCAACCTCATAAAACAAATGAACAAATGAAAAAGTCATCCAGAAGTCCATACCATAGATTTTTCCCTAGAGGTAAGGACGGTGATGATTTCTAAAACCATACTATCTTTTCAAATCTGCAGAAGTCTTTCTATGTAGGTTTCATAAACCATGAGAATCAATCTTATTTTGCTCAAACTAATTGTTTAAATTTTAGGTTCAAGCAACAGATATTACAAGGTATATTTTATTTTATCTTTTTAAAAGTCTTTATTTATTTGACACAGAGAGAGAGAAAGAAAGAGAGAACACCAGCAGGGGGAGCTGCAGAGGCAGAGGGAGAAGCAGGCTCCCCACTGAGCAGGGAGCCTGATGTGGGGATCCCAGGACCCCGGGATCATGACCTGAGGCAAAGGCAGATGCTTAATCAACTGAGCCACGCAGGTGCCCCATGAGTTACATTTTAAAGAGCTTTAAAAAATTCAGTATAGAAATACAGATACTTAAAAGAGTTAGTTGCACTTCCTTCATTCATATAATTACAAAAGCCACGACTTTTAAAACTAAACTTAGCTCACTATTCCGTGGTGCCTGACCCATTCACAGTGAGGGGAAACTGAGATAATTCTGTGGATAATTCAAGTCAACCCCTTCCCAACCACTCTCTCACAACACACACATAAGTGCAACCAGTATGTAACTTTACATTCCTCGTGTACTTTTAAAATGCTTTAATCCAGGGTTAAAAAAAATGTTTTAATCCTTCATTTTCTCATGCACAGCTCATCTCAGAGAAGGAAGATAGAAAATGAAAATAGATATATCAGCTATATGGGAGCTTTAACTTGTCTTCATACACTCTTTTGCAGGAAGAGAATTCCGACGTGAGGCAAAGAAGTTATGGGGAATAGAATCCTTCAGTGTGGCAGAGGCATGCTGTGAGGGCTGGTCAGGAGGAAACTGGGGCACTGTTCTGTGGTGTCAGCATGTTCCTAGCCTCTGTCAGGCCCCCTTTGACAACGTGGGAACTGCCTGGCACCTAAAGGAAGATGGGTACAAACATACCTAAGGATGTGGGCAATTTAAAGTTTTGTTTTGGGGACACTTGGGTGGCTCAGTCGTTAAGCGTCTGCCTTTAGCTCAGGTCAGGATCCCAGGGTCCTGGGATCAAGCCCCGCATCCGGCTCTCTGCTCAGCAGGAAGCCTGCTTCCCCCCTCTGCTGCTCCCCCGGCTTGTGTTCCCTCTCTTGCTGTGTCTCTCTCTCTGTGTCAAATGAATACATACAAAGTCTTTAAAAAAGTAAATACAGTTTCGGTTTTGTTGTTTAATAATGGGTCTCCCTCTGATTCAAAACTCAGACATCTTCAATGTAGAAAACTGGAGAAACATGGAAAGGGACAATTATTTTAAAAAGCAAACAAAAATTGCTCCTTGTGGTAACCTCTGGTTATATATCTTTCCGGAGACCTTTACAAATTTTATAGCCTTGATAGCCTACTGTCTATTTAGTAGTCATGACCATTTTCCCATGCCCATAGGTAGTCTGCTACAATATGAATTTTTGATACCAGTACTTGTGTCCCATTGTACATTCTGATCCTAATTGATGTGTAAATATCCTGTGATGTTGTGATACATATTTGGTCTTCATCCCCAGTTCCTGACGGGAGAGCTTCTAAGGGGTCTCTGGAATGATGGGAGTGTTTTGCGTGCTATGAGATGATTGGTACGTGGCAGCCCCTAGTTACGTTTGGGATGGGAGATGGTCAACAACAAGACCAAGTCAGGATTAGAGGGTTGGAATTTTCATCATTACCTCCTCCTCTCCAACCTCTGGGGAGAAAAGAAGGGCTGGGATTCAATGCCAGTGGCCGGTGATTAAATCCATCTTGTTTACATGATGGGACCTTCACAACCCCCCTTAAACTATGGGGTTCAGTGAGATTCTGGGTTGGTGAACACCTGGGGATCCTTGGTGGGCAGTGGCCCCGGAGAGGGTGTGGTCACATGGAAACTTCATGTGCCCGGCCCCTTCCCCCATCACACTTTGCCCTGTGTCTGTCTTCCCTCTGGCTGTTCCTGGGTTGTAGCCTTCATAATAAACCGGTAATAGTATGTAAACAATTTTCCTGAGTTCTGTGAGCTATTCTAGAAAATTGTCAAGCCCAAGGAGTGGGGTGTGGGAACCCCCTAATTTATAGCCAGTAGGTGAGAAGTAGGCGGCCTGCACTCATGACTGGTATCTGAAGTGGGAGCAGACTTATGGGATCTGTCACTCACTGCCACTTTACTAAGTGTCAGAATTAAATTGAATTAAATTGTAGGACACCAGGCTTGCATCAGAAAATTGGTCAGTGTGGGGGGAAAAAAAAACCAAGACACCCTCCTTTGGTGTCAGAAATGGTGTTGGAGGAAGAATGGACCCTAGTAGGATCTTCCATGGTTGGATTTAGCTTGTTTATAAGGTTTTTGTTTGTTTGTTTTGTAATTATAAAGAACACCAAAATTGAAAGCACTTAAAAATATTCAATTTAGTCTAAAGAGTGAAGTACTAAATTAAGGTGCCTAACTGTGCTAAACCATTGTAAGGGTTATTGATTCCCACAGGGTAGGCATGGAAACGCATCCTGTATTGACAAGATATATTAACTAAGAAACCAAAAACTCAGGAACGTGTTATTACGTTTACATTTTGTAAACGCACCGAAGACTATAATGGTTACAAATGATGAATCCGATGTTTTCAGTCATAAGAACAAAACCTTTAAATAGAGTGTATGCATGAGAACATTTTTCTATACCTGGCCGTTTGGCTGTTCAGTGTTGGTGATTTGGAATCCCATCATTTTCTCTGTGCCTAGCCTGAGGTGAGGTGTGTGCCCATGAAGGCATCCTGAGTCAGGGAGGGAGTGTGGGCCCCTGTCTCAGCCCTGTCTTTCTGACCTGCGAAATAAAATTAATGAGAATCACTTCATCAGGTTGTTATGAAAATAAGATGGAAGGTAGACGTATAAAAGTGTCTTATCCCTAGAACGGTTACACAAACATGTCCCCATCGCCATCATTGCTATCCTCACGTTCACAAACAAGACGATGGAATCTTATGTAAGTATGTGTTTACTCAGTTGAATTCCATAAACAATCCCTACCAGCAAGTAGGCAAGTAGGCAGGGAGAGGGACAGGAGGAGGGAGTAGCCTTGCGCCCTGCGTAAGTCCCTGCCTCAACCAGAGCT
>JAQQSY010002171.1:0-13860 GCA_028646535.1 Procyon lotor
AAGAAAATGAGCAAATGAGACACAAATGAATGGGCGAGTCAATGAATGAATGTGTTAAGTGAATGCATGCAGGGAATACATGAGGGACTGAATGGGAGAATAACAAAGACAGAGATGAATGAGTGGGCCAAAGAATGAGCTTGAATGAATACATGGCGGAGTGAGTAAATCAATATGTCAATCAATCAATGGCTTCATTAATGCATGGATGAGTCTGTGAATGAGTTCATGAGTGAATGTATGAATGATTAAATCAACCAATTTATACATGAATGACCTTGGTGAAATGGCCCCAATGGCCCCTTGAGCAGCTGCCCCACAGCCTGACTTCCCAGTCCTGGCTCCACCCTTCCCATGTGCCATCACCTGCCAGCCCTGTCAAAGCCCAGCACTTACCAGATAATGATGCCCACCATCCTCATAATAGCCTCATTGAGGCTGTCGAAGAAATCCCGAAGGACTCTGCCCTTGTGTTTCATGCCACCGATGACCAGCCCAAAGGCCACAGAGAAGACCACAAGGCCCAGGGCATTGATGCCATTGGCTGAGCCAGGTACAGGTACAGTCTCCTCGAAGCTCAGCACCTCCTGCAGGGTGCCCAAGGCCCAGGTGACATTTTCCAGGAGGCTAGTTCCATTGTCCATTGAGGATGGGGGAGGCATGGAGGTGCCCGGCTCAGATCCATTCTCTGTCCTCACTATGGTCCTAGTTACCAACCTCGTGCTATACTGCGTCTTGAACTGAAATATGGAGAGATTGAGGCCAAAATCAATTCATCAGAATCTCCTGAAGAAGTTTATTTCGAACACCAATTCCTGGTTGCTACCCCTGGAGAGTCTTATTCAGAGGACTTGACCCAGGCATAGAAGAACAAGTGAAGGACTACGTGAATAAAGGAGTGAAAAACCAATGCATGGGAAAATGAGGAGAGATTCTGCCTTTTTCAAAGCTCCCTGCTCAAAGAGACTTGGGGGCCTCTCTCCTCAACCATCTATGGTGAGATCCCTGGTACTTCCTTCAACACCAACCCCAGGCAGCTCTTGGCCTAAGTCCCAAGCCTCCCTTGATCATTCCACGATTGGGAGGCACATTCTTTCTCCCAGACTCTTTCAAACGCCATTGCCCCCTGCTCTGGCAGGCTCTTCCTTCCATCCCTCACCCCGGGCCCACTCAATTGGTATCAAGCTCCCCCCACCCTCCAAACCTCCTTGACCACACTGTGCACTTCCCCCCTGACCTGTTTGAAGCAAGCCTCCACCAGGTTGGGCGGAAACATATTTCTGCAGAAAAACATCAGAAGAAGGGAGGTGGTTAGACCTTGGGAAAGAGTCCAGAGTAATAAGAAGAAGAAGAATAGCAATGGTACCAACCATAATAATGGCAGCCAACAAGTGAATGCTTACTCTAGACCAGGTACTGAGCTAAGTGTTTCTCTATATTTCTAAGCACTACAATAATTCTAGAAGTGAGCACTATGGAGGTCCCCATTTTATGCACAAAGAAACCAACACACAGAGAACTTACAGAAATTACCCAAAGCTACACAGCTCATAAGGGGTGCAGATGGACCTCAAATCCATGCCTCTCTCAGCCCTTCTGCCTCTTAGCCCTTCAACTTGGGTGTTGCATTTCCAGGCAGTCAGCCTGTCCCCTTTATCTCTCCTTGAGTATGGCTGCTTGCATCTAGGGCCAGAGTTCCCATCAAAATTTGAAAGGACGTCACCTGACCAGGTCCATGAAGGCATCAGCTGTGGGGATGGTCTCAATGCGGCCCTCGCGGTGCAGCCCCTCCTTGGAGCCCTTCCCAGGATGGATGATGGTGACCATGAGGATGCCAATGAAGACAGCAATGACCGTGGTCACCATGTAGTACACAGCTGCCCGCATCCCCATCCGCCCTGTCGCCTTGTTATCCAGGGATGCCATACCTGGAGGACAGGTGGTCCAGCCCTGAGCAGCGCCATCCATATCCCACCACCCGCTCTCCCAACCATCTACTACTTCCCTCAAACCACCAGCTCAAAAATCATTCCACCAAGCATCTCCTCCTTCTTTGCCCCACCTCAGCACCCACGCCGCCACCCTTCAACCCTCTCATCAGTCTTCAACCCCTTCCACATACACCTTCCACCCTACCCTTTATCCCAAGCCTCATTCCACTAGCTTGCCCTCTACTCCAAGCCAAACTTTTCAACTCCCACCCCATCTTCCATTTATGCCCATGTTACACCGTAACATCACCTTCATTCCACTCTTCATCCTGCTATTGACCCAACGATTATGCCTCCCTCCAGCCCGCTTCACTGTACCCTATCTGTGAGATAGATACCCTATCTTCCTTTGGGGCTCCATCCAAAAGCCCTTTGCCAGGCTAACACATCTGCCCTTCAGCTGCTGAGCTGCTGGCTGCTAATAGTTTGTGTGGCCCCCTTCCCTGGAGAACTGCCCTCAGCAGAACAAAAGCTGCACCTAAAGCCAAAGGCTGCCTAGTACAGGGATTCAGGAGGCCAGGTCCTTTGACTCAGATGGAAGCAGAGTTGGGAAGAACAATCCTGTAGCTTTACTCCTGCTCCAGAGCAATGCCTGGGATAAGGCTGAGAGGCCAGCCTTCTTCTGAACCCACATCTCTGCTTAAATTCTTTCCCTGCCCCACCTTGCTCCCCTTGCTTCCTCATGGGTGTCTCTTGAATGCTACCCCTTGATATATCACTCATGCACATATCCCCATCTTAGGCTCTGCTTCTGGGAAACCCAACCCAAGAAACCACTCTTTCAGGCCTTTATCTTCCCCCCCATCCCAAAATCTGGAGGTTGGCAATCAACCACTTAGGGGCAAAATCTGGCCCCCTGTCTGTTTTTGTAAATAAAGTTTTATTGGAACACAACCACACCCATTTGTTTACAGATAAATCTGCAGCTACTCCTGCATTACCATAGCAGAACTGAGTGGATGACAGAGATCATATGACCCCCAATGCTGAAAATGTTTACTATCTGGACCTTTACAGAAAAAAATTGCCAACCTCTGCATAACCCAACCCTATTTAAATCTACCCTGGCCCCCACCCACCAACCTGTCACCTCCATCTCAAACACTTTCACCCACATCCCACCTCCTGACCCCTGATGCCATTCTATCTTCCCCCGCTGCCCTATCACAGCCTTTCTTTCACCTTTGGATGATGGTAAGCCCCTGGCAGGCCGGTATTTTATCTACACAGAAAAGCACAGTAAAGTTACTGAGATAAGTGGCATAGGTCATATGGGGACTGGAACCTAAGTCTGATGAAGATCTGAGCTCTGGCAAAGAACTTGGGACTACGTGCAGGCCTGGTGTTTGAGGTCCCAAGTGAGGGAGGTGATCCCATGCTTGCCACAGCTTTGGCTCCAGGTTTGAGCCGGGGCTCCGGGATGGGTCTCGGAGGCCAACACCGGCCTGGGCTCTCTCACCTGTGACCAGGCTGGAGACAATGAGTGGCAGCACCAGCATCTGCAGCATCCTCATGAGAAGCTCTCCGGGGAAAGAGAAGTACTTGATCTGGCGGTAGGTAAGCTGGTACGGGCGCAGGGCAAAGGCCAGGCTGACCCCTAGGACCGAAAGGAGGGCTCTGTGGAATGGTTTGGGTCACTGAAACCCCATTTGTGTAAATGTGCCCTTGTTTGGGGGAAAGCAGGGGGCGGTGGCAAGTGCGCTTGCCGGTGAGAACGTAGCGGGGAGGGGCGCTGTGCACGTGCAGGGAATTTCTCTGAGGTCCCCCGTCCCTCCCAGCCAGCTCACCGATGACCACAGCACTGACGGTCAGCAGGATGAAGGCGTTCCGGCGCAGGAAGCGCAGCACGTGCTCGCGCGTCATGGTCTGGAGGCGCAGGCGCGTGCGCAGTGCTCTCTGCTGCAGGCTCTCCTGCAGCCGCTGCAGCCCGCCCACGCGGCCCAGCCGCTGGCCACTCTCCCGCAGGAACAGGCTGTTCCCGTGGCTGCTCATGGTCTATCTGCGGGGGACAGAGGGGCCTTGTGGTAAGGGACAGGACCGAGGCGGCTGTGGAGAGAGGGGAAAGGGTGGAGGAAGCTGGCGAGGAACTCGGAGGGAATCCAGACACGAAGGGAGGGGCCACGTGCCCCTGTCCACGTGGGGTGTGCCGGCGCTGGGACACCTGAAAACCCTGCCGGGGCTTCGGGAGTTCCATCCTGGCAGGAAACGGTCCAGATCGCCACAATCTGCCCCCAGGCATGGCGGGGAAGGAGACCACAATGTAATGGACACCTTTGCCATTCCCTGACTCCTCCTTATTTCATACCCCCCTTATTTCATACCCTCACAAGCAGTTGGGGGCTGTCCCAGCTCACAAACCAAACTAGTGAGCCTTTACTGAGCGCCAACTGCATGCAGAGTTCTAGACAAGGCGCCCTGGTGTTAGCGCCCCAAATTAATATTGTTTGCTGTTTTACCTCGTGGTGCTGACAAGTGGCCTTTCCACAATGACAAAATCAGCAGGTGCCTGGCAAACAGTGAGTGCCTAATAAATACAAGTGCCCTGCTTGGGTGCTCAGGTGAGCAGAAGTGCTGGAGGCAGGATCCCTTGGGAAGGAAATGGTGACAATCCTTGACCCCAGTGGCTCTTCAGGATCCATCTTTGAAGGGAAATGTGATGTTCAGAATCACTCTGGGTGTTTCCCAAACTTCAAACTTTTGTTTCTCTTCTCTATTTGACCACATCACTGTAACTTTATATACTTATTTAAATAAATATGCCTTAAATGGAAACAAGATCATTACTTGAAATGCAAATTATATTTTAATACACATTAAATGAAATGCACATAAAAATAAAAACCTGACTATCCTTTACCAACTAAACACCTTACATGTATCAGGCAGCTTGGAAATGTGACTTTCATGGGCCAGAAGAATTTTTATTTTTGTAGATTCCTTCCTCCATTAAAATATATATATTAAAATATTAAATTATACTTTTACAACTAAATTGTTATAAAAATGAATACAGTATTTTGGAACTAGATAGAGGGAAAGGTTGCACAACATTGAGAATGTACTAAAGGCCACTGATACCATTTTAAAATGGTTGGGTTTCTGATGTGTGAATTTCACCTAACATTATACATTAAACCATTTTCTTTGATCTAAAAGTGTAAGTTCTTTCTTCTGATTTTAAAAAAAATGAAAACAAAAAGAAAACAAAAATAAATAAATATATAAAATAAAAAATAAGTTAAAACATTTCTGTGGATCTCTAAAAGTATCATGGGCCCAGGGCACTGGACATCCTATTCTTGAACGATAGGCAGCCTGGCCTGCAATGATCTCACAGGAAAAAAAAAAAGGTGTGACAGCGCCCTGGGAATATTCCAGGCATCCTGGGAATTCTGTTGACCTTGTAGATTCACTCCAGGCAAACGGTTGACCACCAGGGGTGGCACTGCCCAGCATGCCTTGCCTGTTGACTCCCCTTTTGGTCCGACCAGTGAGAAGCAGCAGAATGACCAGTGGGAGCAGCATTCTCCCTGCCACACCCCTGTTCACTCGAGGCTGCGTTCCTCTGCCTCCGTCTCCTGTCAGTGCTATGTATCTATTGGTCCTTTGGGTATCTTCTCTGAAAAAATGTCTATTTAGTTCCTCAGTCCATTGTTGTTGTTGTTGTTATTGAGTTGTATGGGTTCTTTCTATATTTAGGATATTAACCTCTCATCTGATACATGGTTTACAAAAAAATGTCTCTCATTCTGTAGGTTGCCTTTTCATTTTGTTGTTTCTTTTACTGTGCAGAGAGTTTTAGTGTGGTGCCGTCCCACTTGTTTATTTTTGCTTTTGTTTATGCCTTTAGTGTTAGATGCAAAAAATCATTGCCAAGACCAATGTCAAGGAGCTTCTTCCCTCCTTGTCTTCTAGGAGTTTTACGGTATCAAGTCTTATGTTTAAGGCTTGGATCGATTTCAGGTTAATTTTTTGAGTAGTGTAAGATAAGGGTCCAATTTCATTCTCTGTTTGTGTTTACCCAGTTTCCCAGACTGGGAACCCGTCACCTGTTGAAGAGACCATCCTTTCCCCTGTTGGGTGTTCTTGGCTCCGATGACCAGATCAAGGGGCTTATTGCTATGACAATCATATTACAATATATAAATGTATCAAAACAACATGGTACACATCTTAAACTTACACAATGTTATATGTCAAATATGTTTCAAATATGTTTCAACTAAAAAAGAAACACAATCCTTTGTTTCAGCCAAGGCTCTGGCCCTGTCCCCCTCCCTCCCTGCCTCCCTGCTGGTCCCGCTCCTTCTCCCACCCCCACTCTTGCTGGTCCCTGAATGTCACTACATCAACCTTACCGGTGCCCCTTAACTTTGCTCATATCCTTGTAAATAGTCCTTAACTTAAACTCTCCAATTCTGCTTTTTGAGTGTGTTGTTTCCTGACAAATACACCAGACTTATCTGGCTCTTAAAAAACTCTCCAAGCCAAAGGAAGGCAGTCAGTATTATTCCTGTGCTGAACTTCACCCAGGTCAGGGCTGGGAATGTGGGAGTCTGGGAGAAGTCTCAGTTCGACCAGTAGGTAGATCCTGGATGGTTTTTTTTCCCTGCCACTGGCTGTGCAACTACTTTTCTGGGGTCACTGTCTTCCTTGCCCTTTTCTGATCCCCCCATATCCAAAGCATGGGACACCTGCCTCAATTTTTCAAGCCCTGCTTCCTCCAGGTCCAACCCTCCATTCTCAATGCCAGACCCCAGTTGGGGTCCTGCTCCCCATGGGTCCATCACTTTGAAACCATAGTGCTGCTTCTCACCTTGCTGTGAAAAATCCCAGACGTGGGACCACAGACTACACAGGAAACTCATAATGCCTCACTCTCTCTAGTATGTATGTCCCCAGTCACCAAGCAGTAGCACAGAATTACCCGTGGGTCCCAAGGAACTGTTCAGCTGAGATCCCAACTAGCCACAAAAAGGTCCAGAATTAGTTTTATCTCCTCCCTTTGTCTTCCTTACAAGAAGTAATACAGCGTATTGCAGGAATGGACAAACCATAGTGTGAGGGCCAAATCCAGCCCACTGCTTTCTTTTACAAATAGTTTTATTGGCACAGAGCCACACTCATTTCTTACCTGTTGTCTATGACTACTTTCCTACTACAAGAGCTGAGCTGGGGGGTGTTGGGACAGAGAGTATATGGGCCACAGTGCAATCTCTCTGGCCCTTTACTGACAAAATGTGCTAGTCCCTGGCCTAACAGAAGAGCATAGCTGAGCTCTTTATTTCAAATCTCCCTCCACCTTGCTGGAACTGGTCACTTTTGTGTGGCTTAGACGGCCCAATTCCCATGACCCTTAGGACAGTGCCTGGTGGGCTCAAAATAGAGATCAACTGGGGTTGGTATAAAGCAGAAACCCAACAGACACACAGTTGAGGGTAGAGACAAACACTGAACCCCTGGTTCTCTCTGTTCCAGTCTCTCCTGGTCCTAGGCATTCTCTTGACCCTGTTTCTTAGGCTTGCTGCTTGGGAAGTGTCCCCAGTCTGCAGGAGTTCAGGATGGGTCTGACACCTGGTTCCCCCAACCTCAACTCTGAGATGTGCTGAGATGTGCTGGACACATCTTGGAGCCAAAGGAAAGAAAGGAAAGGCCTACACCCTAAAACCGAAGCAAGCTTGGTGGGCAAATTATGTTTCCTCTACATTTTATTTCAACATTCTGTGGGCCAGATGAGTGAGTGGAGGAAGGAAAGAGAGGAGAGAAATCACATCCATCACATGTCACACACAGCCTCAAACGCTTTTGTGTGCAATTGACACAAGTACAACCACACAGACATACAGTCACACACACACAACTCTTCAGACACACAAGCCCACGCACACCTTCAGAAACGCAACTCCTCTCGGGCAGTGTCAGCCGTACAATCCCCACACACACAAACACACACACACACTTGCCACATTCATGCACACCATCAGACATACAACCCCACACACACCTTCAAGACCCTGCAAAATTCCCCTTCCTAAATGAGACTCCATACACTGAGAGCCACAGAGTTCACACACACACACACACACACACACACACACACACACACACAACTTGGGACTCCAGGCACAAAACTTCACACATTGATTCCTTCCCACATTTAACCCTCCAGCCCACACACCTCTCTAGGAAGGCAAGCCACTCATAAATTCAGCCTCCCACACACACCACCACCGCCGCCGCCACCCCACACACAACTTCCCACCCAGCACCGGTGCAGCGGCGGCCAAAGTGTCAGGCACAATCAGGTCTGTTGGGAGTTGGAGGAATAAACACCCTGATAGGGAAGAGAGCCGAGCCCTGGAAATGGAGGAAGCACCAGGCACAGAGATGGACACCTGCCCACGAATTGAGGCCACGGTCAGAGAGATGGGATGGGGAAGAGGGAGATGGGCAACCAGACCTCGGTGATAGCTAAGGTGGGAGGAAACTCACCAAGGCGACCTGATGAGCGGCGGCGACCGAGCCGAGGGGCGGCTGAGACAAAGGCGGCCGAGAGCTGGGAACGCGGACACAGGGGCGCGCCACCCGCCTGGCCCCAAGGCGGGCCAAGCCCACCTCGGATCCCGCCCGCCCCGACCCCAGAGCCCCTGGCCGAGCGGAGCCGCGGTGTCCCCACTCACCCGCGCCCGGAGCGGCGGGGGCGGCCTGCCCGCGCCTCGGCCTGCGCGCTGCGCCCGGATGCAGGTGCCGGAGCCCGGCGAAGCGCCGGCCGGAGCAGCGGGGACCTGCCAGGGATGGCGCCGCGCTGGCGCGGGGACAGGACGGCGGAGGCACCGGCGCGAAGCCGGGACGCGCTGTGCAGCGGGTGGGATCCGGGCTGGCCCTGCGCTCACGTGGGTGCGGGGGCGCGGGGCGGCCGGGGGAGGGGGCGGGATCCCCGCCGGGATGCCCCCCGCCTCCCCCGCGCCGAGCCCAGGCTCTGCCGCGGCACGGGAGGAAGGGCACGGCGCGGGGGCGGAGGGAGGGGGATCCTGGGCTGGGCGAGGTGGGTGGCCTCTCCGGCGTCCCGCCCCCGCCCCCGCCCCGGAGCCGCGCCTCCGAGCCCCCGCCTCCCGCGCCTCCCTGGCCCCCCCGGAGGCCCGAAAGTCCCGGGAGAGCTCCGGAACCCGCCCGGGTACCGCTGGGCCGGGGCGCGCATCCCCCCGAGGAGGTCTGGGCCTGACGCGGGGGTCAGTCTCCAGGCTCCGCCGCCCCGCTTCTCCCAATTCAGGCGCACCGCCGGGCCTTGGCCTCTCGGCCGCTGTGTGCCCTCGGGCCAGCCCCTCTCCCTCTCTGAGCCTGGCCTTATTTAAACAACGGAGATGACTTGGCCGACCCCACAGAAAATTAAAGCTGAGAAAAATTCAAGTGCGTGAATGTGGAAACGCTGCGAGCCCCGTGAAGCGTGTACAGATGGGAGACGAATAATTCCTGCACTGTTGTAATTAATATTATTCTTTGCTGTCTTTAGAGTACACCTGGCAAAATTGATCCCGCGTTTCTTCTCAAGTGAGAAGAACCGCCCCCGCCTCTCCTGAAAGCTAACTGCCGTTTTCAAGAGCTGAAGTCGTAGCCCCACAGGTCACAAAAATCAGTGTATGTTTGTTGCCGGTTTGTTATCCAGCATCTGTTGAGGGCAGCCTCCTAGCCTGGACGGGCTCTTTTGCTTAGAGTTCATCTACACACCCCTCTGAAATAGGTAACATTACCCCCGTGTGATGAGGGGACAGGCTTTCAGAGAGGTTCAGTAACTTTCCCAAAGTCACACAGGGTGGGAGCAAACTCCTGGGTTCCAGCTCTTTCTCTATACTACCTGTACTCTCCTCCTTGACAGTAGCACCGTCCTCCCTTCCCCTCCCCCCGCCCCAGACAGGTGGTTCTCAAATTTAGCTGTACCTGGTGATCACCAGGGAACATTTTAAAATTCTGACGCCCAAGTGGCACCCTAGACCAATCCCATCAGTGTCCCTGGGTGTGGGGATCGTGCATCGGCGTGTCTTCATGCTCCCTGAGTGATTTCAGTATGTGGGTAAGGTTGAGCCCCTGCCCTAAGTGTCAGGCCACACCTGCAACTCCTCCCTGAACCCTCCGCACTCCCTCTTTTTCTGTCAGGGGCTGTGCACGAAGATTCTGCACTGGGTCTCTGACTCTGAGCCTAGAGCTCGGACCTTTTGTAGTTAGTCATTCACTCCACAAATATTTATGGGTGTCCATGGGTGGTGGGGGGCGCTAGACTGTGTTAGAAGCTGGGGATTGAGCAGGGAAGAAGACAGAGCACCCCTTCCTCTTTTATACAAAACAATAAGTAAATCAGAGCATTTCCGAAATGATCAGTTCTCAGAATCCCTTTATACTTTTTTAATTTTTTTTTTTTTAAGAGAGAGAGAGTGAGTGGGGGAGCAGAGGGAGAGAGAATCTTAAGCAGGCTCCATGCTCAGTGTGGAGCCCAACATGGGGATCGATCTTACGACCCTGAGATCACAACCTAAGCCGAAATCAAGAGTTAGTCGCTTAACCAACTGAGCCACCCAAGTGTCTCCCCCCCTTTTTTTTTACACTTTTAATAATTAGAGTGGATCCTCCAAAACCCAAAACTGCAGTCTAATCATGACTTTAAAAAATTAAATTCCAGTAGAGGGGCATCCTATGATATACTGGGCTAGTACTTCTCAAAACGGTCAAGCCATCAAACACAGGGAAAGTCTGAGACACTATCACAGCAAAGAGTAGCCTCATGTAATGTGAGTCCACAGGGGCTTCCAGAACAAAAAAAGGATATTAGGGGGGAAACTGAGGACATTTCCACCGAGTGTGGACTTAAGTGATAATGTATCAATACTGGCTCGTTAATTGAAATAAATGTATCATACTAATAGAAGAGAGGGGAAATCATTGAGGGGGAATATGGGACTTCTCTGTACCATGTTTTCAATTTTTCTATAAATCCAAACTCTTCTAAGAAATTGTGTCTGTTGATTAAAAAGATCATGGGACACTGAAAAGTTTTCGTCTGTGGATTATACTTATCCATCTTTACTGTATTAGAAGTTAAGACTGGGAAAGCTTCTAAAGTATTGATTGGCTCATCTTAACCTAAAAATAAACTCATTATATGTTAATCTAAATAGCATATTTTATTGTGTAAGAGTGATGATTCACAGACCTGTGCCCCTGAAGCAAATAATACATTCTATGTTAATAAAAAGAAAAAGGTTAATTCCCTTTCAAGGAATGTATCTATTCACTGGGACCTTATCATTTAATGCAAAAATTATTAATGACAGAATTTGTGATATTAGTTGATGATTAACCAGTTTCAGTGAGCTCTTCTGCCTTTTGATGATCTCCACTACCAAAAAGACAATTTTTTAGTATAATGGATTTGCACTATTAATCTGCCCACCTATGATAGTTCTAACTACACTTACATGAGAAATAAATCAATTTTGATGAAAAAAATAGCATATTCTATGAAAAATAATTATATTTTCCAAAACAAGAAAAAATTATGAGAAGACAAGTAATGTTTTACACTTTTGCAAATTGCTTTCATATCTCAATAGAAAGAAAGTGGAAGGGACACCTTTGTGGCTCCGTCAGTTAAGCGTCTGCCTTCAACTCAGGTCATATGATCCCAGGGTCCTGGGATTGAGTCTGGCATCAGATTCCTTGCTCAGTGGGGAACCTGCTTCTCCCTCTGCCTGCTGCTCCCCCTGCTTGTGCACTCTCTCTCTCTCTGACAAATAAATAAGTAAAATCTTAAAAAAAAAAAAGAAAGAAAGAAAGAAAGAAAAAGAAACAGTCAATCCTCATTATGTGAGGATTCCATATTTACAAGTTCACCCACTCACTTAAACTTCTGTGTCACTCCAATATCAATACCTGTGGCACTTTGCGGCCATTAGCAGACATGCTCACAGAGACGCAAAATTTGAACTGGCTGGCAGGCGCGTTCCCAGCTGATGCTGAACTGATGCTGAACAGAGCTGTGCTCCGCCTTGGTATTTCAGATGCCCTGCGGTAAAAGATGTCCTTTTCACGGTCTATTTAGTGCCGTGTTTTTGCATTTGTGTGCTCTTTGTTGATTTTGCTGTTTAAAATGGCCTAAGGCATAGTGCTGAGTACTGTCTAGAGTTGGTTTAGCACCAGAAGGCTATGGTGTGCTTTGCTGAGAAAAGTATGCTAGATGAGCTCCACTCAGGCATGAGTTACAGTGCTGCCGGTTGTAAATTCAGTGATAATGAACCAACAGTATATGTTGAATAAGGTGTCTTTACACAGAAACACACATAAAACAGAGTTAAGCATTGGTTGGTGAATGATTGGTTATAAAAAATGTGATCACAGGTTTGCAGAAACCTTACCCCTTATTTCTCCCTAAGGGCAATGGCTTTGAAGGAATTCAGTGAATTAGCAAATTCGCTAATTCAGTATTTGCAGCAACTTTATATCTTGAATAATGAGAATCGAGTGTATCTTCTGCATTGAATCTGCCATTATGTGTTGTTTTAGTTGAAGTGTATGGAGAAAACTCCACTTCACAAGGACAGGTAATTGGGAAAGGAGAATATTTTAATCAGCTTTTCAGATATTTGTGGCTATTCTTTGAGAATATACCATAATTTAATATGCCTTAGGTTCTTTTTTTTTTTTGAAGATTTTATTTATTTATTTATTTCAGTGAGTGAATGAGAGAGCATGAGAGGGAGGAGGGCCAGAGGGAGAAGCAGACACCCCACTGAGCAGGGACCCCGATGCGGAGCTGGATCCCAGGACCCCAGGATCATGACCTGAGCTGAAGGCAGACGCTTAACTGACTGCACCATCCATGTGCCCCTCAATATGTCTTAGTTTCTTTTTTTTTTTTTTTAAGATTTCATTTATTTATCTGACAGAGAAAGACACAGCGAGAGAAGGAACACAAGCAGGAGGAATGGGAGAGGGAGAAGCAGGCTTCCCCCTGAGCAGGGAGCCCGATGAGGCTCCATCCTAGGGCCCTGAGATCATGACCTGAGCCAAAGGCAAATGCTTAATGACTGAGCCACCCAGGCACCCCATGTCTTAGTTTCTTTTTTTTTTTTTTAAGATTTTATTTATTTATTTGACAGAGAGTGACACAGTGAGAGAGGGAACACAAATACAAGGAGTGGGAGAGGGAGAAGCAGGCCTCCTGCCAAGCAGGGAGCCCGATCCTGGGCTCCATCCCAGGACCCCGGGATCATGACGCGAGCCAAAGGCAGACGCCTAACGACTGAGCCACCCAGGGACCCCCATGTCTTAGTTTCTTAAAGGATAGTTGCAGTGTGAGATCTGAGACTGCCAATGAACCTTTTCTACTCTACTAACATTAAAATCCATTGAATGCGTCTTTTACCCATGCATGATTTTGAAACATCATGCACTAGTCATTTGAAAAATATTAGTTCATTGAATTACACAGATTTTCTGAATATGAACACATTTCATTATTAGATATCCAAAAGTCACGGTTATTAGTATGACCACCAATCTCATGAGAAAAATCTTTAGAGGCCCCTGGATGACTCAGATGGTTAAGCATCTGCCTTTGGCTCAGGTCATGATCTCTGTTCGGCTCCCTGCTCAGCGGGGAATCTGCTGTTCCCTCTGCCTTTCCCCTGGCTTGTGCTTTCTCTCTGACTTACCTTCTCTCTCAAATAAGCAAAATCTTTAAAAAGAGAGAGAGAAAGAAAGTAAAGAAAAGCCTCTAAACATCGGGAAGCTGTCAAGATCACTGTGGTAAATAGACTTTTCAAAATTCTAGTTTTCACTTAAAAGTTCAAACATTATCACTGGTAAAAAAAAAAAAAAA
>JAQQSY010002172.1:0-13859 GCA_028646535.1 Procyon lotor
ATCTCACTGAATTCTTACAGTGCTCTTTGGAAGTGGGCAGCGTCCTGCCTAGAGATGAGGAAATACCCAGAGGCTTACACGAGTTTGAGGACTTGGCCCAGGCCCTTTGGCTAACTACAAAGGGGAAGATCCAGGCTTCAAACTCAGCAGCACCCTGGGCTGGGATCAGGTAACTTACAGCTTCACCAGCAGCAGCAGCAGCACGCCCCAGGAATGTTAGGGCTTCAAGTTCTCAGGCCCCTGACCCCACTGCAGGGAACCTAGCAACATTTGCTTTACCAGGCCCTCCCGGGGACTTGGGACTGTCTGTATTCCACTGTGCTGCTTCAAGGAACTCTTCCTGAATCAAGCCGCCACACCACCCACCCGGGGAGGTCTTCCTAAAACACAACTCTCAGCTGCCTGAAGCCCTTAAAAACCACACTGGCAGGCCTTGGGTCTCTCCTTAGTAGTTATGCCCCTTCACAGTTGCCCCCAATCTGCCTGTCTAGCCCCATTCTTATGACCCTTTCCTTAAATATAGAGAAGGAGAGCAGGGTGGAGAGCTTAACTCTGATCAAGCACCCTCTGCTGTGTGCGAGCTCTCCCCTAGTACTGAGCATACAGGATGATGCTAACTCCTCACCTGTATCAAAATCAAAGTGCCCAAAACGGGGAACCTGCAGCTCAGAGACGTGTCGAGACGTGCCTTTGTTCATGCAGCCAGCAAGTGGCAAGGCCCAGATAAGAGCCCGGGACTATCTGACACCACAGACCCAGCACTTCCAAGCCAGATGGGACCACAGTGGTTAGGAAGCTGGGCCGAGGCCCCACGCTGGAGGCTCTGATGTTTGAATGGGTAGAGGCTTCCTGTATGGGTTCTGGTTTTTATTTAATGGAGCTACCAGGCCAAAGTCCACCTCATTCTACCCAAAAACCCTTCAAGGGCAAATCCCAGTCTCAACCTTTGTCTCATGACTCTAGTAACAGTAGGACAGGAACTTGGAGAGGCCAAGGCCCTGATAGGACCCTCCCGTCACCAGACCCAGAGCAGATGAGTTAGATCCTGACAAAGCACAACAGCCCAAAGGTCAGGTGAACTGTTTCTCCTGGGCACCAGGACAGTTAAAGGAAAGCCCATCCCACCACGGTCCCCCACTGCTGCCCAGGATCCTTGTCAGCCACACCGGGCCAGAACAGTCCATGTCTCCATGCCTTTGCCAATACAGGCCTGCTGCCTGGCCAGTGCTACCCACTCCTCTAGGACCAAACTCGTGTACCTTTTTGAGGAAGACTTCTTCCACACTTCCAGGCACTCCTGTGGCATTCCTGTGACACCAGCCACCTTTCTGTAGTCCGAAGAAACCGCAGGGCCTAGGGCAGTGGGGCCTAGGACAGCGGCTCTCAACCAAGCAGGATGTTAGAGTTCCTGGGGGAGTCTGGCTGGAGGAGTGGCCTGACCATCAGGGGATTCTAGTGTATAGCCAGGGACCAGAAAACCTGACCTACTGGGAAGGACGTGAGCTTCAGAGTCTCACACAGAGGCTTTAATCCTGCTTCCTCCACCAGAGCTGTCCCAGTTGAGCAAAGAAAACCAACCCTCCCAACCCTGTTTCATACGCTGTAAATTGGGGATCATACCCCCCACCTCTCCGGGACCCTGCTCCCTTCCCTCTTCTGCTCTCCCCACGAGCCCCAGCCTTCACAAAAGCAAGGATTAACAGCCTGGTTGGCATTCTGCCCAAACTACCTTCCCATTGGTCATTTACTTAATAAAAATTTACTGAGCACCTGCTTGGTCGTACCTGGCACCATGCTAGAGATTGAGGATAGAGCAATGAATGTGTCAGAAAAGGTCCTGAGACACTGACGGTTTAGCTGAGGAGAAAGTCACAAAACAGGCAAATGAATGACTTCTGATAAGAAGTACTCTGAATATATGTGTAACAAGTGAGAAGAGATTGGCAATGGGACAAAGCAAGGCTACCTTAAAGAGGAGGCAAATTAAGACCTAGACACAGAAGGGAACACGGCCTGAAATGACTGGATCTGGAAATGGGAGCCACTGCAGTGTTTCTAGAGTTTTCAGCAAGGGAGAGGCACGATCTGACTTACTCTTCTGCAAAACCCATCACATGGAATTATCACCATCTCCACACCAGGCTGTGGGTTCCTGGGGGCACAGACTGGCTCATCTTCGCATCTGTACCCTCAGCACTCAGCCCAGGCCTGCCACAGGGTAGGTGCTAAGTGGCTGGTTCAATGAACCTCCTTGCCCCTCTTATGTTATTTCCCTTTGGTTTATCAAGCCATACCTTTCGTCTAGTTTCTGCCCATCAGCCACATGGCAGCTTTGCCACAAAGAACCAAATGTTGATGGTGGACAATCTCCTAAGACTCCCAAGGCTTTCTGTGTGGTTGGAGAGCAACATCTAGATTGGACTGAATTTAAACAGCTGGAATTTTGGATCCATGTGCAGGGCTTCAAACGAATGTACTGACCAGGTGACCCCGGGCAAGTTCCTCAACCTCCCTGAACCTCAGCTTTCATCTGTAAAATGGGTCCAAGGTATACTCGTGTGATTTTCCCCTCTCTCATACAATGCCCATCACGCACAGGAAGCTCAGACATTTAGTCAATCCAACAAAAGACTGCTTTCTACAAACAGGGTAAGAGGGCAGGAACTCTACGACGCACTGAATAAAGCACTTCACCACCATCGTGGAGATGTGGTCCACCATAACTGTTCAATAAATAAGCACAGGCCTGATCATCTTCAACCTGAACTCCATGGTGCTATCTCATTTAGGAGAGAAACTTTTCTCCAAGTTAACTTTAATCCCCACTCTGGGTACAGTTCATGACCAGGTACAAATGGGTTTGTGCCTAGCCCAGATCTCCATTGGTCCTCAAGGACTTCCTGAGATGTTTTGACAGATTCCTTGCCCTACCTGCACCATCGCCTGACCCGTATCCTAGCAGCCTTAACAAGAAGGTAAAAGGAAGCAAGGTGAGTTTAGTAACTTGTTGGCAAACCCACGGTGGCCCCAGTGGTCCCCAATGGCATTCCACCCATGGCAAGTTACACCCGGTGTGCTATGACACCGCTGGTTGGACAGGCATGTTACCAGACTCTGCCTGCTTTGCCAAAGGATGCTGGATGCCTTGAAGTTCATGAGCTCGTGGCTCTGTGTAGCAACAATTTCAAACATGTAAACTCTAGTAAATTTGCAGTTATTGACTTAATAGTTCTCAACTTAATATCCCTAAATGCCACAAGTCCTTAGCTCTATAAATGGGTACTTAAAAATAACTATTAAGGGGCAACTGGGTGGCTCAGTTTGTTAAGCATCCAACTCTTTTTTTTTTTTTTTTTTAATTTTATTTATTTATTTGACAGAGAGAGAGAGAGAGAGAGAGGGATCACAAGCAGGCAGAGAGAGAGGGGGAAGCAGGCTCCCCGCTGAGCAGAGAGCCCGATGTGGGGCTCGATCCCAGGACCCCGAGATCATGACCTGAGCTGAAGTCAGAGGCTTTAACCCACTGAGCCACCCAGGTGCCCCAGCATCCAACTCTTGATCTCAGCTCAGGTCCTGATCTCAGGGTTGTGAGTTCAAGGCCCACATCGGGTTCCACACTGGGTATGGAGCCTGCTTAAAAAATAACAAAAATAACTGTTAAATACTCATCTTCTCTAAACCCCACCCCACCCCACTCCCCACCTTTTAAAACACAAAATGTGATGCACTTAGGAGATAGTGAAGCTTCATAAGGTAAGGTTTATATTGTACACATATTTGACATTAACACCTACAAAACAATAATAGCTATTTATTCAACATCCGTGATGCGCCAGGCATTTGAAATGTGGCAAGTCATTTAACCCTCATAAAGTTATCACTACTATAGACATTTTAAACAAACCCAGCTCGTGGAAGGGAAGTAACTGGGCCTACGTCTCCCAGTCAGTGACAGCAGAACAAGGATTTGAACCCAGGCCAGGCGAAGCCTGCCCGGCTCAGCAGGCTGCACTACTAACCAGCACAGACTGACACCACCGGAGCCCGACACCCTCGCTCCTTGTCTCTTCGAGCCCCCCTCACGTCCCACCTGACCACCTTGTCCACCGCCCAGAACTCGGCCGCCCCCTCCGCTTTGTCCCAAGCTGCAGCACCCCTTCTCACATGTCCCCACCCCACAGTCACACCCCCTGTATTCAAGACCGGCACGGAGTCCTCCTCTCCCTGCAATCCTTGCCCGGCCTTCTCCACCAACAGAAGCTTCACCCTCCTCCTCCTCCTCCTGCTTCCCCCGCTCAGTGCGCGGCTCCGAGGCTCCGCTTGTCCACACGCGCACAGATCCGTCACGGCCCCCAACAGACGGCAACACAAAGCACAGGACGTATTTCTCCTCTGAACCCCCCACCCCGCCCGAGGGGGACAGAGGAGTCTCCTCTCTCCATTCTCTTCAGTCACTGCACAGTCGATGACGGACGGGGCTCGCTCAGCTCCGGCGTTTAGAGCCAAGAAAGGCAACAGAGTGCGGACAGGTCTCAGCGGCCAGCAGAGTTCTCCGTGTTCTCCGGGGAGGGGGCTCCGCCTCGAGGAGAAGGGATGAGCTAAATGCCTCCCACGGGCCAAGTGCTGTGTTGGACCCTTTACAAACATGGTACGTCCTCTGATTCTCTGAACAACCCAAGGACAGGAGGCTGTGTCACCCGCACTTTCTGGGTGAGGAAAGTGGGCTCACATCCATCACTGCTGGAGCTGGGATTCAAAGCCAGTTCTGCTCGCCCATGAAGTCCACCTTCTTCTCACTGTACTGCAGGGTCAGAGGGAGCGGAGAAGGCAACACTTACCCACACACAAGAGTTTCTGAGCGTGCAAGGCTCTTCTAGGTGTACGATCTCTACTCCCCTTCTGAAAGACAGGACTTACCTTTTAACCCTGGTCATGGGCTTTTTCCCTCCCAAAGAAGGAAGACATTTCGTGGTCCCTTTTGTGACTAAAACCCTTAGGGAGTAAAATACATCTTTGAAACAGTAACGGGAGGAAAGGTTTACCTACCCCATTCCTGGTCATTCTAAAATAAGAGACCACGGACACATCACACCCCAAGCAGCTCATAATAAACATACAAACACACACACACACACACATAGTCTTCACTCTGGACTTCACAGATTGGCCTCTTTCTGATTCCCTTCTTTGGATCTAATTGCCTCTCGTCAAAACTCCCTGCACTGGCCTCCCAATTCACTCTATCAGGACACCACCCCCCACAGCTTAGGGCAAGGGAATAATCCTCTAGGTACACACATACACCTTACACTAGCTTAACATTTGGCACGTTTCATCCTTCCCTGTATCTCATGCCATAGAGAAACCAGAATCCTAGCACAGAACATATCTGTCTTCACCACCTCTTAGCCTGACTTATAACTCAAGTCTCCACAGCAGTGTAGTGACCCATAACAGCAATGGGTCACTGGCATAGCAAATCCCAAACGTTCTTTACCAACTATAGCCTAGCTCAGAGCAGAACTCACCACCCTCTTATGACTTGCTAGTGATTGGAGCAGTAGTATGACATGGCTGGATGGACTGAATACATCAATTGGTGGGTGATTATGAATGGCTCCCTTCTTGCTCTGAGTCAGACAACTCATTCAAGCCACAAGGGCATTAGGTCTGGGACAAATTATCCATTTCTCCAAGAGGGACCCAACTTCGAAGCCTCCCCAGGACTCTGAAGTCAAGGCACAGAAATGCCGTCAGCAAGGCCCTGACAGCAAAAGCTGCCACAAGCTCGAGGTCTTTCCTCACAGATAGAGTTTTCCTGTCACTAAAAGGGAAAGCTAGCTGAAAGCAACAAATCTCTTAGTGAAAAATTCAGTGGATCGCTACTTTACACAAACCCAGAGGAAAAAAATCCACATGGATCTAAGAGGAGGGAACTGATCAAATACTAAGATCTAGACTAAAGCTTGGTGTCTAATTCCAATGCTAAGGAGGATGTATAGAAAAACAGAGAAGCAACTACAAGAATGACAGATAACCATAAAAATAAGAACAGCATGCCAGTTTACTCCCAGTGACAGGAGCAACACCGAGCTTCTGACATAATAAGGTGGCATGCTGGTTTGCAACTAAAAAGGCCATCTTCTCTGCAGATGGAAGATGCAACTAAAAAGACCATCTTCTCTGCACTTAAAAGAACACTTTAAAGAAGACTTTAAGGCAGGCAGAGGCTATTCTGGGGGCTGAAGGAAACACTACTGAGCCTGAAAACTGGACTCAACCGATCATTCATTAACTTGGGCCAAGAGTCAACTTCTCCAGAGTCACGGTTTACTCATCTGTAATATGGGAATGGCAAGTAGAGATAGATTGGCCACTGCAAATAGAAGGCATATGGACCTCTAAGCACATCTAAATCTGAGTACTGTCAGTTAATCAGTAACACTGAGTAACACTAAGTTAAACTCCCTGAAGGAGGTAAATGATAACACCCAACTGCAGAAGGCTGTTGCAAAAATTGAGTCAAGTGTTCATTACAGCACCAAGCCTAAAGAAGGTCAAATTACTAAAAATTTCTATTAATTTTTACTGAGTGTTTTTAATACTACCTAACATGGTATTGAGTACTTTGCATGCGTTATGTTGTCATACCGGATTTGTCTACTCTGCAACATTTGTATAAACATGTTACTAACATAAATATGAACATTGGAAAACTAAAAGGATACAAACCAAAATGCTAATAGTATCTCCTGGAAGGGGAAATAGGATTTTTTTCTTTTCACTTACTTGATTTTTCCAAAATTTTCTACAAACATCAGTATTTCTGTATTTTTAATGCCAAAATACATTATAATACAATGAAAATCAAGACACTGCTCACAGGTAATCTCCTACATGAGCCACTTCCTTCGGACGTAAGATCTAACAAAGTTCTGCCTCCCCTGAGGAACTGGCATGCGCTCTGCTTTTCATTAAGAATTAACTGACTTCTCCCTTCTTCACTTACTACCAGGGCGCACAGCCAAAATTTTAGTTCAGTCAGTCCTCGTTCTTTGCATATTTCTATTTTAATTTCCCCAGTTTCAACTTTCTATTCTCATCTATATGTCTTACCCTGATTTTTGATTTGTTTATATTTTACTGCTTTTCTCAATGTTTACCATATATTCATTGTCTACAAACCCTTTGTAGGGTAAGGCAAGCTGTACATACACTTCAGCTGAAGACTTTAAAGTTTGCTGTTGCCCATACACTTCGTGCTGGGTCGCTGCATTTCACAGAATTCTTGGTTAGGACATTAAATGATAGAATTACAACCTCTAAATCCAACCTGAGTTCTTTTTTAAATGCAAAACTGCAACAAATCCCAACATCTGCAATGATAACAAACATACCAGAACTTTTAAAGTCGTAGAACTCCCATAATTAGTCAGTTTTATTAAATGCTCAATTCTCAAAATTATATACATTTCTTTTTACTGTAAGAAATCTCCATCCCATCTCACCCTTCTTCACTTACCACCCCCCTCAAGGTAGGTACTGTCCAAGCAGAAGCAAACCCAACCAAGTCTACCATACACGCAAAAGCAGGGGAGACAGGAAGTACCCAGAGGACAAGATATGCTGGTATTATCGTGCAGAAGTCTCCTGCAGGGGGGGAAAGAATGGGAAGAGCTCACATAACAAGAAGGGAACTGGAACAGGCAGACCGACAAAGACTTGCATAATTTATACCAATTTACAAATACTTCAGGTGCCCACCAACTCCAAGAGAAGAGACCAAACTAATACACAAAGGAAGGCCTCTGCCAGCGTCTCCTCTCCCCGAGGGCCTCCTATCAGGAGTCATTAGGAAGCCCAAACAGCTTCACAGTTCCTGCTTCCCGACTGCTGTCATATTTGCCATCTTTGTCATCACAGGCAAACGCCAGCAGAGGCCTTTTGGGGTGCCAAGCCACGGTGAAAGTCGGGGACTCACACTGCACCTCCCATAGCTTGTCTCCTATAAAAATCAATATAGAGAAACCAATCAATAAGTTAATAAGAAACCACATTCATTACGTGCTTGCCTATATTAATTCATTTAATCCACTTTTTTTTTTTTTGGAAGATTTTTTATTTATTTGAGAGGGAGAGAAAGAAAGCAAGAGCCGGGGGGGGGGGGGGGGGGCGGGGAAAGTGAAGCAGACTCCCTGCTTAGCAGGGATCCCAATGTGCAGCTCAATCCTAGGACCCTGAGATCATGACCTGAGCTGAAGGCAGACACTTAGCCAACTGAGCTACCCAGGGCCCCCTCATTTAATCCCCTTATTAACCCTACAGGACAGGTACAATCATTATCCCATTTTATAGAGAACACTGAGGCAGAGAGTGAACACAAGCCAGTAGGTGGCAGAGCAAGATCTGAATGCAGAGCCTATGACCTAAACCTATTCTGTACTCCCTAGCAAAACAGTACCAGCAGTTAATATTTGTTGAGCACCCCTTAGGAATCAGATGCATTATACTTTATGAACATAAAGTATAATCACAATGCAGCAAGGCAAGTAATGATTTTAAAGCCCATTTTATAAAGAATGTGATTGAACAGTTAAGTCATACCTCAAGGAGTCAGCACATGAAGTGAGTCTGTTTCCAAAACCACAGATCTTTCTGCTAAATCACAATTCTTTGCAAATTGATTTTTTTCCCCAAAAATGTCATTCTTTTTACTTGAAATTAAACATGATTTTTCTAAAGCCATTATTCCTTTAGTCCCACTTCACTTTTAAGTTAAGATTAATGTAATAAAACATTCACAATGTAGTGTTATTTTAAAGTTGCAGGATACATTAAATTATATACTTCGAACTGGTCAACTATACAGTAAATTATATTTCAATAAAGCTGTTTTAAAATACATATATATAATATGCACACACATGCATGTATAGAGAAAGAGAGACTCTTTTTGTTAAATAATCTATTTCAGGGACAGTTAACCACTCTTCACAATGCTAGTATCTGGCAGTCTAGCTATACGTCTGAGCAAATTTCTCAGACTTCCAAGAAATAGAAATTTCTCAAATTTCTGTTTGTGCAAATATTACACAAACATATAAAATAGTTTCAGAGCCTACTACCCTCCTTTTACTTCTCTTTAAGCCTTTACTCCATCATTTGTCAGTCATCTGGGATTGGTTAAGATAAAGAAATTTATACAGCTCAAGAAAACCAGAGAAGACATGAAGAGGTCTCCTAAAATATTTTCTAAATAACCATGTGGCTTCATAAACTTTAACATCTTGACAGTTTTATTGGAAAGTTTAATCCCTGAATGATAAATAAGGTGCTACACTAGGGTGAGACTGACATTACTACTCCAGACCACTGAAGTTCTAAAAGACTCGGTGCAATATGTATGGTGTGTCTAAAAAGCTGAAAGTAAGTGGACTGTTAAAATACATGCTATCAGAAATAAATTAGTTCTTAGTTTTACATTTAACTACTAAAAATATGTAAAACACAAAATCTTAGTATATGACTCCAACTATACATAGTATAGTGTGTGTACAGACACATACACAGATGTATAGATGTCTATATATAAAATATCTATATAGATATATAAACATTTACATATAAAAAAAAGATTGGAAGGAAATCTACTAGTATGTTGGGAATTCGCTACCTCCAAATTATGGACCTATGTGTGACTGTTAATTTCTCCTTTTATTTGTCAGCATTTCCCAAATATTCTATACTGAGCATATATTACTCCTATTTTACAAACTAACATACAAAAACATGCTTACTGCATAAAATTCAAACAGCATCAGGGTATAGAGCAGCACTGAGAAACAGAAACTTCTGTGATGGCGACATTCTACATCTGCGCTATGAAACGCTACAGAAACCATCAGCCACATGTGGCTACTGAAGGCCTTAAAATGTGCCTGGGTAACTAAAGAACTGAATTTTTCATTCCATTTACTTGGTTTCAGAAATAATACTTAGATCGTAATTTAAAGTAAAATTTATCTTCTCCCAATCTTCTAAGTCTGAAATAAATTCTTTCAAATGTCTTTCTACTAATTCAGGTTTAGTTTCTTTACCTAAAAGGGAACACATCACTTGCATTGATTGGCTACTTGCTTTGCTCATTCAGTAAAATACCTTGCCAGTCTTGCATTTCAGCACATATGGAGTTATGTTTTTCTCTTGGCACACTGTAATATGGACGTATCACATTTAATTAGTCCTTTATAATGAAAATTTAGATTATTTCCCTTTTATGTATAAAACAATGCTACAAATATAATTGTGCTTCCTTTTGATAATCATCTGACTTTCCATTTTTAGCCTAGGCTATAGAAAAAATTAAAAAAAAAAAACATGTTAAAAGTATTTGTCTGAACTACTTAGAAAAATTAATACAGCTATATTTGATAAATTCCCAAAAGATTATATGTGAACTCAACCATATTTTAGGGGCACCTGGGTGGCTCTGAGGGTTAAGCAGCCAGCTCTTGATTTCAGCTCAGGTCATGATCTCAGGATCCTGGGATCAAGCCCCGTGGTGGGCTCTGTGCTCAGTGGCACGTCTGCTTGAGGATTCTCTCTGTCTCTGTTCCTCTGCCCCTGCCCCCATTTGTGCTCTCTCGCTTTCTCTCTCTAAATAAACAAATCTTAAAAAATAAAAAATAAGGGGTGTCTGGGTGGCTCAGTTGGTTAAGCATCTGCCTTTGGCTCATGTCATGATCCTGGGGAGATGGAATGGAGCCCCACGTCAGGCTCCCTGCTCAGCAGGAAGTCTGCTTCTCCTACTCCCTCTGCTGCTCTCTGCCCCCCACTCGTGCTCTCTCCTGCTCACACTCTCTAATAAATAAATAAAATCTTTTTTAAAAATAAAAATAAGGGGCGCCTGGGTGGCTCAGTCGTTAGGCATCTGCCTTCGGCCCAGGTCAGATCCCAGGGGCCTGGGATCGAGCCCCGCATCGGGCTCCCTGCTTGGCGGGAAGCCTGCTTCTCCCGCTACCACTCCCTCTGCTTGTGTTCCCTCTCTCACTTTGTTTCTCTGTCAAATAAATAAAATCTTTAAATAAATAAATAAAAATAAAATAAATCATATTTTATGTATATTAGGTGAGGGAGACAAACTTGCACCAAGATGACATGGGAAAAACATGCACATGCACACACTGTTAAGAACAAACACTGCAATAACCTTTCTATACGTGGTTTGGTCCTTCCCACAATGTGAGTACCCTGGACTCAGTGAGCAATCCCACTTCACTGGTTTACCCAAAAGGACGACCTAAAACGAAGTCCATAAGGAATATTTCTCACAGCATTACTTATAATGGTGAAAAGACGAGAAACCACCAAAGAGCTGAGCAACTGAAGCACCTACAAGCATAAGTGAGTAGAGACTGGCAGTTTGAGAACATACTGACGCATTCACTGGCATTCAAGACCGCATTACAAGTGGCAGCAGAGCTCATTTTAAGAAGCCGTAACATCCTCAGGTGAGGCAGGCACAGCCTGGGCCAGGAGAGGAGCCACACTTCACACAAACCAGTCTGACACAAAGGAGCTGCGTATCTGAATGGCTGGGCAACACTTGCCGCAATGTCATCAGCAGTGGCATTTTTAAATTGTGGAATTTCAATTTTTTTTACTTTACTCTTTGAAGTCTCCTATACAGTTTAAATTCCTTTACTAAAGTAACACGTATTTTCAAAAACAATAAAGCTACAATACAAAATGAATCTGAGGGTAATGACAGAAGATGGCAGAGTAGGAGGATCCTGAGCTCACCTCCTCCCACAGACACACTGAGGCAACAAGTGTACCTACTGGAATTAACTCCGAAAATGATCTGAAGACCGGCAGAAGAGATCTTCCACAGCTAACCACAGAGACACGGCCACACTGAAAGGGCAGAAGGGGTGCAGACACGGCCAGGAGGCAAGCCCCTGGTGCGAATAACCACAAACAGGAGAGCCATCACAAGCATGGAGGAGTGAAGGGATCAGGCCCCACACCGGGCAATCCTGGCCTTAAGGACCTACAATGGGAAGACAAGTTCCCATAATGTCTGGCTTTGAAAATCAGCAGGGCTTAACTCCAGGAGCTTTAGAGATCAGCGGGGCTTAACTCCAGTTGAACTAAAAAAGAGCAAAAGCTGGCAAAAGAGCCGGCACACTACTAAATATCTCAGCCGGAGAGGGCACTGAAGCAGCAGCTAGAAGCGCCTAGGGTATACATGAAGGAGATTTAATAACTAATTTTAGGATGTGTGCAGGAAGGGCAAACATGTGCAGATTTCTACAGGAATAAAAAAGTGCTGGTGGGCGCCATTCTTCTTGCCCACCGTGAGCCCAGATAGCTAGATGCCTGCAGAAGCCCATTCTAACACTCTCCTTGCTAGCAGCACATGCCCCATCTCAGCATTACCCTACCTAGCCCACTGGCCTCCACAGGCAGCCCTCCAAAGCAGCTCCTCTCCTGCCATATCCAGCAGGCAGACCCACATGGGACCAGCACTCCACCAAAGTGACTCCTGCCCCAGGGGACAGGGGCGATAACCCTACACACCAGCTTGCCCACAGTTCCTACAGCTGGGCCTCTTAGCTGGCTCCACAGAGAACAAGCCCTGCCCTTGCGTGTACCTGCAGCTGTCGCACAGGCTAATTACACACAGCAGACTGAGTGCCAGCCCCACCCACCACTAGGCCCAAGGCAGCTGTGGCCAGGCCTCTCAACTGTACAGGAAGCAAACTCTGCCCAGTGTGCCTGCAGCAGGCAAAGCGAGTCACTGCAGCCAGCTGGAATGAGAGCCAGCACCCTCCCCACCCCGACCTCCCCACCCCCACCCCCCGCCATCAGCATGCCCAAAGCAATCACAGCTCAATCACAGCAGGAGGGTGCATACAGCCCACACAAGGGGACAGCCCTAGTATCCCTGGTTCTGGTGACCAGGGTAGATGGCCTACAGGGCACCACAGGACCTCTTCTATGTAATGTCACTACTTTCAAGGTCAGGACATGTAGCTGACGTACCCAACATACAGAAACAAACACAGACAAAATGAGGAGACTGAGGGATCCGTCTCAAATGAACAAACAAGGCAAAGATCACAGAGAAGACAAACCATAAGAGACTCCTGGACTCATAAAATGAACTGAGGGTGGCTGGGAGGCGGCGGGGAGGGATGGGGTGGCTGGGTTGTGGACATTGGGGAGGGTATGTGCCATGTTGAGTGCTGTGAAATGTGTAAGCCTGACGATTCACAGACATGTACCCTGGGGCAAATAATGCATTATATGCTAATAAAAAAAAAAAAATCACAGAGAAAGGACTAAACAAAATGGAGATATGTGATATGCCTGATAAAGAGTTCAAAGTAATGCTCCTAAAGATCCTCAAACTGGACTTGAGAAAATAGTGGATGAACTCTGAGAATTTCAACAAAGAGATAGAAAATGTAAAAAAGAGCCAGTCAGAGCTGAATACAGTAACTGAAATGAAAAATAACACTAGAAATCAACAGATTACGTGATGCAGAAGAATGAATAAGAGATCTTGAAGACAGGGTAACAGAAAGCAACTAAGATGAACAGCAGAAAGACAAAAGAATAATAAAAGTGAGAATACAATAGATGCTGAAAAAGCATTTGACAAAGTACAGCATCCCTTCCTGATCAAAACTCTTCACAGCGTAGGCATAGAGGGCACATTCCTCAACATCATCAAGGCCATCTATGAAAAACCCACAGCGAATATTATTCTCAATGGGGAAAAGCTCTCAGCATTTCCCCTGAGATCAAGAACACGGCAGGGATACCCACTATCTCCACTGCTATTCAACATA